>VIAB01000473.1:231795-247898 GCA_009801035.1 Oophaga pumilio
TTATTATTATTATTCATTGTTGTGTCCCGTAATTGGACAATACTTTTGTAACTCATGGATTCCCCTCCCTCTTCCCTCTTCTAGCTACCAGTTACCCCAGTGAGAGTTTAGGAATCTGACACATCTGCAACAAAGAATGGCAGATTTAAAAAAGCTGAAATTCCGGCTGTAGTGAAGCTTCAATTATTTTATCTGTGCAGTGTAAACGCCGCACATAATAGATTAACATTACATTTGGCAAATGAAGAATGCTAGTAAAAACATGGCAAAATTTGAGAAGAATTCAACAGTGGACATCATCGATGGCACTCATTGATGGTGAAAGTAGAATTGATGGTGACCACATATGGCATCACGTTATGGGTTTTATCACCGACAGGAGACCTCTAAAATGAATCCTTCACCGCTGGGCTCATTCTTATACCCCCTTTCTAACAATATCTGACTTATGGAGAAGGGATTTTCCACAGGTATCAATATAGATCATCCACGTCTTGGAACTTTCTAAGTGCCCCATAGCAGTTACACGATCTGTCGCTATGGTACCAACAGAATGTTATCAGTCGGCTAAAATTTTTGTGCAGTTCTAAAGTTTAATCAATTAAATATTGTTTTGGTTAAAAAACATCTATTTTAATTAACTATAGATAAATGTGTACAGGCAATTTATTATAGGTGGTTGGAAAAATGTGAAATAATTCATGAGTATTTCCGCGCTGACAGTATATCAGCAAGGCTAGGGTCACATTAGTGTATTTTCTCTCATCTGAGAGAATCGGGCCGATTATGCTAATCACACTCTTATCAAACTCTAATCAGAGTATGATCAGAGTGTGATCTAATTTTCTCTGATGAGGACAAGATGGAAAAAAATCTCCATTCTGCCAGTCTATGAAAATTGACCTGCACTCAGAAGTCATCTGAGTGCAGTCTGTTTTTTTTTCCACAGACTCATTGACTTGTATGCCTGAGTGCAATCCAATTCGGGAACGCTGCGATTTTCTTCCTCGGACCGCCTCGATCTGAGAAAAAAATTGGACATCTTCACAGACCCATAAATTAACTTTGGTTCGAGTGTGAGCTGATGTTTAATCGGACTGAAAATAAGGTCACGTGCACAACCCCTAATACTGAAAATCCAAACTGAGATGCTAGAAAACAAGGCCATAACTCTACAGGGGATAGTTCTTCTGCTTATCCTATTAGAAATGATTATTTTTTTTACCACTTCTTCCTTTTTTTCAGCCTTGTTTTTATTTGATAGATATTATAGCTTACTTTTATCCAACAAGATGTGCCTAGGTTTTTCCATGACATGTGTTTTCTATGTGCCGGCACCATTATGTTGTGTGTTCTATAGCCGTAGGGCGATGTGACTGTCTGTGAACTGTCTACACATTTGTGTTTTATCTCTGGGGAGAAGATCAGTTTTTATTCTATATACTGCATCATTTTCCAAGGACCAAAGCAACAAATAATAATTCAGCATTTTGTTCGCTAGTTCTTTTAATGTGAAAAATGCCCTTTAATGCTGGATGCGCCTGTAGAGATGTAACCCGATTCTGAAGTACAAAGGGATGCTTCGGTGCTGCACAGGCCTCCTTATCGATTGGTGATATAACTGTCCTGTTGTATGGGGTGATGTAATGCTCATCAAGTTACTAAGAAAGTGACCTTGAGGGAGATCAAATGGCTGCGCAGAAGAGGTAGATGAATGCTAACGAAGTTACCTTGCTCCTTGCTAAATTGCCTATATCCTAATCAGGCTTAAAGTAATCATAGGCGCTCTCTATTCGTGAAACCGAAGCTTCTACATAAGTGCATCTAAAAGCTCAATATATTCAATGGCAATTCACACCCAGGCAAATGGATGGCATTTTTTTTTTTCATTGAGTGATCATTTCATTTCCTGTTCTGGAAAATACTCCTACTCAAGCCTGCAATTCATAAAAGAAATCTTGTACATAGGAGTTTGTGGATAAAAAGACTGAATTCTTTATTACGCTTGCCAAGTTTCCCTAACTTCCCAAGGCAGACCCAGGTTTTCTGGAAATTCCTGGAAATTTTAGTCCATGACCTTAGAAATAAGACCTTTCTTTTCTATGTACTAGATTCAGCTTTAGTAACGAACTCATGATCCATTAATTATCAATAT
Source organism: Oophaga pumilio (assembly GCA_009801035.1). Classification (NCBI taxonomy): domain Eukaryota; kingdom Metazoa; phylum Chordata; class Amphibia; order Anura; family Dendrobatidae; genus Oophaga; species Oophaga pumilio. The sequence goes on from VIAB01000473.1 coordinate 233,951, forward strand.
CATACTGGGCAATTCTTCGTTCAGTAGGACAGAATTTCCCATGGTAGGTTTACACATACAAGCTGAGGAACCAAGACTCCCCACAGAGGATCTTAAAATATTCATACTGTACAGTACAAGATGTATCTGTCCATCTGTGATGTAAAGCATATATGGTAAAAACTATTTGCTGGATGGAAAACTTACTAAATGCTAAAAAAATATGTGGTTGATCAAGGTCCATAAGCAAAGATCTGATTTCCATCTGTTGGCTCATTTTTGTCAAGACAATTATCTTTCTTATATTATCTCTATTTTTTTTTCAGTTACATTGACCAGTTTAATTTTCAGAAACCTGTGAACTATAATAATATTTTTTTTCCATTAATCAATTCAGGGTGTATTTACAACCATGTTTATTTTTCAAAGTTCTCTCCACAGCAACGGGAAAAAAGGATCAGGCCCCCAATCTAGTGTGATAGGTGATAAATGCTTTCCATGAAAAAAAAACGTTTTAAGGGAAACTATCATCAGATAATGAGGCAGGTTTTTGTGTTACATGCTTTTTTTTAAAGGTTAACACTCATCTGTATTAAAATAAAAGAATAGACATCTTGCAATTTTCACATTGGCCACCAGGGCCTTTTTAATTGCTAACTTTCTGTTGTTTCAGGAAACAACACGTGTACATGGCCACAATGGTTGGATCCCCACTCTGTCTTTTCTATAGAGTTGTTTCCTGTCATTGTAATCCTGACTCTGATAATATGTAATATGGAGCCTTGCTTTAAACTTTTCCTGAAAGGACAGGAAGTATGAGTCTATAAAAGTTCCAGTGACCAGTGTAAAAATTGCAGGATTACTATATATTTTTTTTAAAAATAAAAATCATGACATAAAAAAAAAGATTGTTAAAAATGTTATAAAACTACATGTAAAACAAAAAACCTGATTTAATCAATAGGTAATTTTCTGAAGATAGCTTCTCTTTAAAGGACATATGTCAGCAGGATCTGCAAGGAAGAATGGCAGAGACTCCCCAAATCCAGGTGTGAAAAACTTGTTGCATCATTCCCAAGAAGACTCATGGCTGTACTAGCTCAAAAGGGCACTTCTGCTCAATACTGAGCAAAGGGTCTGAATACTTATGACCATGTGATATTTCAGTTTTTCTTTTTTAATAAATTTGCAAAAATTTCTACATTTCTGTTTTTTTCAGTCAAGATGGGGTGCAGAGTGTACATTAATGAGATAAAATGAACTTTTTTGAATTTACCAAATGGCTGCAATGAAACAAAGAGTGAAAAATTTAAAGGGGTCTGAATGCTTTCCGTACCCACTGTACATTGTATAGTGAAAAAATAATGCTAATCAGTTCTTTGGGTGTGGTTGGGCGAGGATACGTGAGGCCAGTTGTCCTGTAATGAAGAAGCTCCTGCTGATAAAACACTTTTTGTATTGAAACAACAAAACACCATCCAGTAAGTAACACATCAATGGAATGGAATGGAATTCTATTGTGGAAAGTGTCTCAGCAACAAAAATTGACATGCTGAAGCTCTTAAACCCACACCACTAGTGAGTTCATGCAGCGGTAAATAGAAGCACAGTAGGCATGAGATTTCCATAAATCCCATCCACGGTGCTTCTAATGTAGAACGCAGTGTTTTGGAAGCAGCAAAAATACGCTGCGTCCATAATGCTGCTACTTCCTGATCGTAGGCACGTACCGAAACTGCCTAGAGTTGTAACAACTATATATAAAATATCAATTGTTGATACTGCTGAGTATTTGTCCATCACTGCACTGCCCTCTGATTTGGTTGCACCCATTTCACACTGATTTTGTATATATCTAAAATGTTAATGTGACTTTTTTAAGAGTTAACTCTGGATATAAAGCCTCCAGACTGACCGAGCCTGTGCAACACTAAAAGTATAGCTTTCTGACACTTAGGCTACATTCCCACGATAAGCATTGCATTTTTTTCATAAAAACTCACCAAAAACTCATTGTGGGAACAAAGTCTTATGATAATATACAGTATTAAAATAGTTTGGGACCCGAAGCTCCAGACATATGACCAATGAAGAGTTCTATGATTATGTGCTATGACTGTATGAATTTATTAAAGCTTTTCTAAATTATTTGTGGCAGCTAAAATTTAGTTTAGGTATACAAGAAGAATTCATGTGGCTTCTCAGACTTTTCATCTTTCCATTGAATGTCATTGTAAATCTATTACATTTTATGGGTCATATTTTAGGGTTATTAAGCAGAGCTATGCGTTATATGTGTTCTTATGACGAGCGTGCACTTTGATAGTGACTTTTGAAACATAAATTAATAGAAATTACTTCAAGTTCTTGAACCATTACAGGGTTTATGGAAATAGCTGGAAAAAATGTCACCTTTTAGAAGCATGTCACCTTCACATTATCCCAAGTTGTGCAGACCCGTACATGATAGCCGTGGTGACCCAGTTATTCTAATTTGCTGTGTTGTACTTGCCCAGAAAATAAGCACACAAAGGGCATCTACAATATAAATGTATAATATATTCTTTGTTTTTGGCAGAAAATAACACACAGTAGTTTATTTAAATACCAAGCAATGTTTCTTTAGGTACTTTAATCTGCTTTCGTAACCTATTTAGGAAGATTATTGATCTAAATACTTACAGCCACAGTTATGGATAAAGGGCCTAACTCATTGAAAATTATGCTGCTTGGAATTTGCAATTTCATCAACTATAATCTTGTCAAAATATTTTTTTTTACCATGGATTGCATTTATGAGCAGTCATATATAAGAAATGATCCTAAACCTAGTGTATCAGATATGCTACAAGTGTGTGCTGGGCTCTAAGATCTTACATTATTTTGTCTTTTGTTTTAGTTTTATGAAGAAGCTGGAACTTCCTCTATCTGAGACACGGAAACAGATCTTCTAATAGGTAAGGAATCAGCATGAAAAATCTTCAGCAACAGATGAATGCCAATGCCAACCTGCACAGAGTTTTTTTTTACTCCGGTGAGAGAGGTACAATGAACAAATCAGAGAATAATGTGTATGAAAAATAACGCAGAATAAAATTTCTCATGGAAAAAATACAAGTAATAGAAAAATGTGAATCAAATAAATACCAGTCCAGGGAAAATCAAGGGCAGTTTGGTGGCTCAGTGGTTAACACTGTTGCTTTGCAGCACTGGGGTCTTGAGGTCAAATTCCAAAGACAGCATCTGCAAGTAGATCCTATGGTCTCCCTGTGTTTGTGTGGGTTTTGTCTCGGGTTCTCCGGTTTCTTCCCACACATCAAAGACATACTGGTAGGGAGCTTAGATTCATCTCCCGTGTGGGCACCGGTCCCGCGATGTCGGCACTCGCTCTCCTGGGGCTCCCGTGCTGTTGTTGTGACACATGATGCCAGTGCCCAATCAGCGCAGGCGTCACTGTCCCAGCCTCCTGTCAAATTGAGCATAAAGAGGAAGTCCGAGATCAGCTTGAGCCCAGACTTCCTCTTCATGTTTGATTTGTCTGATGGCGGAGACTGTGATGCCGCCGCTGATTGGGCGCAGTGTCACAGCTACCACTCAATAGCCTCGGGACCGCGAGTGCCGACACCGCAGGAACGGCGCGAGCACGGGAGATGAGTATAAGATTTATTATTTTATGGAGGTCAAACATTTTGTTCAAGAAGGGGTTGTCCTAGTAGTGGACAACCCCCTTAAGGCCATGTTCCCATGATCAGGAAGAAGCTGCGCTTTGGACGCAGTGTATTTTCGCTGCGTCCAAAGTGCTACGTTCTTATCACGCAGGTAAATCTGCATGTCATCACTGAACAATGCAAATTTACCACATCCATTACATTCTGTTGTGGAAATTAGCATGCTGAGGCTCGTAAACCTGCGCCACTAGTGAGTTTACGAAGCATCAAATAGAAGCACAGTGGGCATGGATTTCTATAAATCCCATCCACTCTGCTTGTACTGTACAACGCAGCGTTTTGAGCACAGCACAAGTGAACTGCATCCAAAGCGCTGCTATTCCTGATCGTGGGCACGTACCCTAAGTGTTAACACATGCTCATATTTTCTTAAAATTCTTCTTGGTTCCTTTTTTTTTTTTTTCAATAAGAAGGAATCATATGTAAGCAGGAGTGAGCAAGAAACTTCAGATAAATCAGCAAGATATCAGATTCAGCATGAAAAAATCTTGGGATGTATACTCGTACAGCATACTGCATACTTTTTTCTCATGAAAACTAAAGGTAATATAAAGATAAGGAATAATACATGAAGCATATGATAATGCACAGCTGACAGCCATTAGTTTACAATGCCATACTTCCATTGTAAGTTGGTTATTTGGAAAATTATTCATGGAAATTCTAATTTCAGGTTTTTTGACAGAAGAGGGGCAAGTGTAGCTCTTTGCCAAGGGGTTTGCCCACTTCTTTCTCAACTTAGGGAACACCCTAGTAAAATATGAATTTGCTACATTTCTGGGTTTGTGGCTAACAGTAAAACCTCAGTATTAATTCTAACTTGCTTTCTATTTGGATTTATTCCCTACCTTAGTTTCAACTTTTATGTTATGCTCCATTCTTTCTGACATTTGATTGCTGAATATTTTGTGATGAGCCTGGTGTCACGCAGCTATTTTTTACAATCTGTGTTACAAAAATGCATGTTCTGTTGTGTCTATATTACTACAGTTACTCTGCCCATATTTTCACCATTGCCACTATATATAGCAAGAGAAAATGCAATCAGATGTCAACTTTTCTCACATATGAAAAAACGGACCTATTATTTTGATCATACTTTGATCAGATTGTGATCCAAATATCATCTCATCTGTTTTTCTCATACATGGAGAAAAAAAAAGTTTCTCCACCTTCTCTTATGTGACACTCCATGAAAATTGGACCACACTTAGATGGCATTTTTTCACAGACCCATAGATTTGCATTACCGATTTTGATCCAACCCTTGGATTAAAATCGAATATGTCTCCGCAATTTGACATATCAATGGCCTCAGAGACTGTCAGATGGTGAAATGAGTGCTATCTGTGAAAATTGCATATAGCACTTCTAAGAGGAAACCGGAAGTCTGAATGAGCCCTTAAGGTAACTTACCACAGTGAATTTTTGGTGCCCAAAAAACGCAGCGTCTTACAGTTCCAACAAAAATGCAGTGAAGAACCACAAGTAACCTAATTTAGTTAATTGGTGCAGAAAATCTACAGGCACAAAAACTCACCAAAAACTCATCATGGAACTTAGCCTTAGATTATTCTGAAGCCTCACCTCTGCCATGTACATGAATCTTTACTGTTCTCGACCCAGGAATTGAACGATTGAATGATTGACGTCCTTACATAGAATTCAGTATTAGTTATATCTTTGCCTAAGGTTTTTTGCTGACTTCCTTGCTTCAACAGACTCGAAAATATAAGGTTTCAATTATTTTTTTAATCCCGACTGTACATAAAGTAGCGGTCAATGGCAATTTTTCTTTTTTTGTAATCTAATCAGCCGTGTAATTACGTTGCAAATAGTGATAAATTTTGTGATAGTTTCTTCACTAAATCCCCTGCCGGCGGTGTTCTGGAGTCTACATTCTGTAAAGGTTGAATAAAAAGCAGAATAGGATGGAGCAATCGGTTATGTAAGTAATGAGGCTGGATTCGAGAAGACAGACTTAGGCTACGATCCCATGATAAGTTTATAGGGAGTTTATTTTATGCTGCGTAGTTTCGAAAAAATGCAAGAAACCGATTTTACTTAATTGGTGAAGAAATGGTGCAGCAACATTAAAAACTCACCAAAAGCTCATCATGGCAACGTAGCCTTATGTGACTTACAGCTGATACAAAAATAGCTATGGATTTACAGGGGTCTATATATATGGATTTATGTGGTCTACAGTGTACAAAATACTATGATGTGTGTTCACATACATCATTATTGCCATTGCATTTACTGCATGATGAAAATGTATACAATTATCTATTGTTTTCAGCATCGTGACCTCATGGTTTTAAACTTGTTATTTACAAAGGATGAAATATCTATCCTGTACAATTCTGTTTTGTAATGAACTTATTTAAAGGGGTTGTAATGTACACCTTTATAGACTTTCTTTTTACTTTAGTTCATGTATTTGGGATTAAAATTCATTTTTGCAATTTACGTTTTGTTAAACATTTTGCACTGTTTGGCTTTTACAAGATCTTTGTTTTTCATAAAGCAAGGCCACATTCACACATTCAGTATTTTACCTCAGTATATGTAAGCCAAAACCAGGAGTGGGTGATAAATACAGAAGTGGTGACGTGTTTCTATTATACTTTTTCTGCTCCATTCCTGGCTTTGACTGATGCAAAATGCTGACCACATACTGAACATGTGGACGTGACTTTAGTACAAGCTCGCTGACAGTTTCTCAGATAACCTATTCTGTAGTCAACAGTAGACAGGGTAAAAGTTCGCTCACATCTGCATATATAAAGTAGCTGAGATTCTCAGCCAGAAAAGTTGGAGTGTCAGACGAGTGTTATGCAATCCGTATGCAATGCATTTTTACATCCAGTAATTATCCCGCAGAATGTAAGTCCGCAAGGACAGGGTCCTCTCCCCTCTGTACCAGTCTGTCATTGTAAACTTGTTTACTGTAAACGATATCTATAACTTTGTATGTAACCCCTTCTCATGCACGACACCATGGAATTAATGGCGCTATATAAATAAATAATAATAATAATCTGTGTCATTTCAATCCAGTTTTTGAAATAAATAAAACAATCTTATATACAGAGATAGATAGATACATAGATAGATACATAGATAGATACATAGATATATCTGTAGATAGATAGATAGATAGATAGATAGATAGATAGATAGATAGATAGATAGATAGATAGATAGATAATAGTAAGAAATATGCCAGGGCGATATATAATCAGGTAATCAGGACATTGCATTTGTAGTTTTTTGAACATGTATTTAGCTAATAAATAAATTCAAAAAAATGGCTTGGAGTCTCCCTTATTTTTATTGACCAGCTGACAGAAACATGGATCTTCCCAGGCTATCAATATCAGCTCACATCTGTCTTTGTAGCCTTCACTGGTTGTTAAAAAGGGGGACCCCCCAAAAAATGATATGGATTCCCCCCTATTTTATAACCAGCAAAGGCTAAGCAGACAGCTGCGGGCTGACCGTAATAGGCTGAGAAGGGGCTATAGATATTGATCCCCTCCCATACGAATAACAACAGCCCTCAGATGCCCCAGAAATGGCGCATTTATTAGATGGCGCTTAGCCTCGGTTTTTCCCACTTGCCCTGGTGCGTTGGCAAGCAGGGTAATGGTTTGGGGCTGATGTCACCTGTGTAATTTCCGCTGATATCAAGCCCATTGGATTGTAAAAAGAAATTAAAACACACAGAGAATAATTGATTGTAAAAAAACACTCCCTGACTCTCTTTTACCCATTTATTAAAATTAAAATAGGAAATAATCCAAAGGGGTCCACCCTTTAGAAAGTTCTCATGCTGCAAACTGTGACGTCAGTAAGTTTACTGAAGTTCATCGTCTGTCAGCTGCGATAACCTTAGTGACATCAGCGCTCATCGCAGCATCCAATTCATATGCTGCTGAGTGGTCACATTACTCATGCAACTGCTCAACATACCATCCGGATGTGGCAGAGTTGGGGATCATCGTGGGACGTGGGATGGGTTTAAAACGGACCGCTTTGGATTATTTCATTTTTTAATGGTAATAAATGGGTAAAAGGGGGTTGGGGAGTGTTTTTTTTTACAATTAAAGTGACTACTAAGTAGCCCTGTTACATTCCTGGGACTTGTGGTTCTTGCCAGTCCACTAGCTATGGGGCTTATTCTGTTGGTTTGGTTTTATTGCTGCTGTCAGCACTGGGTGGGACTGCTCTCTATTTAAACTCCTGAGAATCAGTCCTCCTGCCAGTCAATGTCTGTGCTCCTGGCTCCAGTGTTCTGTGTATCTGTGGTTCCTTCTAATTTTCCTGTTCCCTGACCTTGGCTAGTTTACTGATGTTTCTCCTGCCTGATGATTTTGTACCTTTCATGCCTCCTGGATCTGACCCGGCGACCTGACTATCCTTCTTGCCGGCTTGCGCCATCGAACAGCAGCTGACTCTGTGGCTTTTGCCCAAGGACTCCTATTTAAATCCAGATTCCTGTATAGGGGATAAGAGCTGAAGGCCAGGGCAACCTTTGGGCTTTGGAAAACTGAGCACTTTGCGCAAAGCCTGTTTGTGGTAGCCTTTTTGGAGCTGCCAGGTGACTACGAAGGGTGCCTGCGAGATTCAAAATGTCAGCAGAAAGCCCAGCAAGGCTGGGAATCAGAATCAGTCACTTCCCTTACATCATGCTTCTCTCAGATGGGGTTGCAAAATCCTGGTGACAGATTCCCTTTAAGGATTTGCATTTTCCAGTGGAACTCTTGATAATTGTCCTGCAAAATCTTGAATCTATTTAATAGCATTTCATAGATTATGTTATTTTCATCATTTTTTTCAGAATGAGCTCATGAACATACCCTTTCAGGGATGGGGCACATATAAAGGAAAAACCTTCACTGTGTAATTTTGTATTTGTTGTTTAATATAAAGAATACATCTCATCTCACCAGTTTCCATAATACTACATAATCCAATATTTGGTCAGATCTTGCTGAGGTCACATGCCAGGCTTATTCCGACAAGCAATAGAGTAGGAGGCGCCAAATTTATTAGAAGGCACACTGTCCTTCTCCCCTTCCTGCCACGGTCAATTTTAGTTTTCTCTTTTTCCCTCTCCTTCTTTTTAAGAGGCATAACTTTTTATTTTTGTTGATATAGCCGTATTTGGGCTTAACTTTTGTGGAATGATTAGTAGATTTGAATCACACCATTCATTCTACCGTACAGTGCCCTGAAAAATGGGAAAAAAGTTCCATGTCCATTGAAATTGTGATTTTGATCTTATGTTTATTTTGTGGAAAAGTGACCTGGCAACATAATTATTTAGATCACAATTACATCCATACCAAACTGGTAAGTTTTTTTTTGTTTTATTTTAGCTGTGATAAAAAATTCAAGAAATTGTAAAAAAAAATTCTGAGACCATTTTCTGAGACCTGTAACTTTTATATGTTTGGATTTCTTATGCTGTGTGAAAATTTGAATTTTGTGTGGCTCACTGAATATTTTTTGGGAGGTGTGGCAAGTGAAAAATGTCGTATAGGTTAAATTATTTTATATTATGATACATCTGACAGCAACATCAAATATGTTTATTTTATTTAATATCTTTACTTTAATGGTGGGAATAGGGAGTGATTTGAATCTTTAAGGGTTTTTTTTACTTCTTTTAACATTTTTCAATTTTTTTTTATTTTCTTTTTCTTTTAGCCCTCTTAGAGGACATGATCCTTTGATCAATTCATCACTTCTTTTATATTCAGCAATACAACTATTACAATATATAGCTAAAATGACAGACTCCTTGGAAGCCCAACCTGTGGTTGGGCATAACAGTAGTACTAACATAGCAGCCATGGAGATCTTCACTGTGCCCTGGCTGCCATGACAAAACATCGGAATATATCGTCGGCCACCTTAAATGCCACTGTAAGAGATTGACAGTTAAAGGGGTTAACAGTAATGAACAAAGCTGTCGTTTTAGGTACAACACAGCCAACTTCTGTCAGGTACAGTACAAGAGGTTCAACACCGGAATTTGACATGTGCGGTATATATACTGTCTGTAAAACAGATGTCGGGAAGAGGTTTACATATCTGCAGCATCTTGGGTTGTCTGTGCACCAAAAACCTTTGAAATGGTGTGTTCACAAATTTTTGCTATAATTTTCGCTAGTTTGAGAAGTGAAACACAGCAAATCTGTTAGTCCATCGAGGTCCCAAACGTCCAAGCTAAATCCAGTCCACTTTTCCCATTACTTTTTAAAACTTGTGAGCAAAGTGTAAAATTTCACAAATTTTTGCACAAAAATGTTTTGAGGGGGTGAAAGGCCCTTGATTAATTTTTTCCTGATCTATCTTGCTGATCCTATGCCACCACCACCGTATAAACTGGCATTTTTTTTTGGATGGGGTTGAAGAGTTAATCCATTTTATGAATGAAATATTCAATCAGCACTTGATGTTTAGAAATTGAAAGCTAAATGTTGGTATTAGTACATGTTATCGGTACCTGGAAAAACACATGGTGGCCCAGATGTCAACAAAAGGATTATTTGTAATGTAACACTCGATTTGTGATCTTCTGTGTAGAAAAAAATGTGTCTAAGTGAACTTTCTCCCATGCCGACGAGAAAGTCGGAATTTGCTTTGGAAAACTGTCGGATTCTATTTACAATTCTTTATATAAATGAAAGACTTTGTAATAAAAGTAAACGGCTCCCAACGCTCACACAATGTTGCCCGGGCACAGAGTAAAATCTAAATCAATAGTTAGATCTTTCAAATTTTAGATGATATCAGTTATGCAGCTGCTCCAAATAAATTGAAAGGTGCTGTGCAATAAAAAGAATCTTTGTGTTATACAAACAGCCCCACAAGTGCACATTGTAAAGTCTTCTTTATATTTTTGTTTATTCCTATAACCCTACTGAATGTGTGCGGAAGATTTTATATGCAAATAACCCCTTCCAAGAGGAAGAGAGCAGGGGCTATAATGCCACCTGCTGAATATAGCAATCCTAAAAGTCAATATCGACCCTTTAAAGTGATTTGCCATACATCTTAGGTTATAAAGCCAATCCAGGACTTCCATTTTATCAACATGTGTTTTGGGAGTTTTGCCATCATCAGTAAAAATAACAGGAGTTCGCTTTTAAAAATGGATTTTTTGCAAAAATTATTAAACTAGTTGGTAGGCAAAGTGAATGTTAGAAATGCTTTAAGGAGGCAAATATAGTGATTGTCAAGTGTTAAAAGGGAACATCCTGATGACTGGTTTTATTTTACCGTATATTGTCCAAAGCAGAGCTCTTGAAAATAAAGAGGCATTGACACAGGAAATATGTCAGAATTCAATTCACAGTTCAAAAAAAAAGAAAAACTTGCCAGTTGTAATTTGTAAGCTCTTTTGGTCAGTGGTGTATTCTCTCTGTCCTGTAGCATGTTAGCTTTTATGGTCAGTGAGGTCACCTCTCTCCTGTACAGTGTCAGCTCTTATGGTCAGTGAGGTCTTCTCTCTTCTGTAGAGTGTCAGCTTTTATGGTCAGTGAGGTCCCCTCTCTCCTGTACAGTGTCAGCTCTTATGGACAGTGAGGTCTTCTCTCTCCTGTACAGTGTAAGCTTTTATAGTCAGTGAGGTGTTCTCTCTCCTGTAGAGTGTAAGCTTTTATGGTCAGTGAGGTCACCTCTCTCTCCTGTACAGTGTCAGCTCTTATGGACAGTGAGGTCTTCTCTCTCCTGTAGAGTGTCAGCTCTTATGGTCAGTGAGGTGTTCTCTCTCCTGTAGAGTGTAAGCTTTTATGGTCATTGAGGTCCCCTCTCTCTCCTGTACAGTGTCAGCTCTTATGGACAGTAAGGTTTTCTCTCTCCTGTAGAGTGTCAGCTCTTATGGACAGTGAGGTCTTCTCTCTCCTGTAGAGTGTCAGCTCTAATGGGCAGTGAGGTCTTCTCTCTTCTGTAGAGTGTCAGCTTTTATGGTCAGTGAGATCCTCTCTCTCTCCTGTACAGTGTCAGCTCTAATGGACAGTGAGGACTTCTCTCTTCTGTAGAGTGTAAGTTTTTATGGTCATTGAGGTCCCCTCTCTCCTGTACAGTGTCAGCTCTAATGGACAGTGAGGTCTTCTCTCTCCTGTAGAGTGTCAGCTCTTATGGACAGTGAGGTCTTCTCTCTCCTGTAGAGTGTCAGCTCTAATGAACAGTGAGGTCTTCTCTCTCCTGTAGAGTGTAAGCTTTTATGGTCAGTGAAGTCCCCTCTCTCCTGTACAGTGTAAGCTTTTATAGTCAGTGAGGTACCCTCTCTCCTGTACAGTGTCAGCTCTTATGGACAGTGAGGTCTTCTCTCTCCTGTAGAGTGTCAGCTCTTATGATCAGTGAGGTGTTCTCTCTCCTGTAGAGTGTAAGCTTTTATGGTCATTGAGGTCCCCTCTCTCTCCTGTACAGTATCAGCTCTTATGGACAGTGAGGTCTTCTCTCTCCTGTAGAGTGTAAGCTTTTATGGTCATTGAGGTCTTCTCTCTCCTATAGAGTGTCAGCTCTTATGGACAGTGAGGTCCTCGCTCTCTCCTGTAGAGTGTAAGCTGTCATGGTCAGTGAGGTCTTCTCTCTTTCCTGTAGAGTGTAAGCTTTTATGATCAGCGGTGCTCTTCTTCTCTCTCTCCTGTAGACTGTAAGCTCTTATGGTCAGCGAGGTTCCATATCTCCTGTACAGTGTAAGCTCTTATGGTCAGCGAGATTCCATATCTCCTGTATAGTGAGAGATCTTATGGTCAGCGGTGCTCTTCCTCTCTCTCTCCTGTAGAGTGTAAGCTTTTATGGTCAGCAAGGTCCCATATCTCCTGTAGAGTGTAAGCTCTTATGATCAGCGGGGCTCTTTCTCTCCTGTAATGTGTAAGCTTTTATGGTAAGTGAGGTCTTCTCTCTCCTTTAGATTGTAAGCTCTTATGATCAGCGGTGCTCTTCCTCTCTCTGTCCTGTAGAGTGTAAGCTCTTATGGTCAGCGAGGTCTCATATCTCCTGTAGAGTGTAAGCTCTTATGGTCAGCGAGGTCCCATATCTCCTGTAGAGTGTAAGCTTTTATGATCAGCAGTGCTCTTCCTCTCTCACTCCTGTAGTGTGTAAGGTCTTATGGTGAGCAGGGTCCTCTCTCCTACAGAGTATACGCTCTTATGATCAGCGAGGTTTTCTCTCTCACTCCTTTTCCAATGTGTATTTTCTGAGCAAATACAAGTTTTCCAGTATTGAGATTGGAGCAAGTTTGTTGCCGTAAATCAAATTTCTGGAGAAAATACGTTGATGCCAGCAAATTTGAAGTTCAAAGATCTCTATTCAATGCCTTTCATTTGCTGAAAACAAAAGACATTGGCACAGATTATTAGCTAAGAATTAGCTTTAGAAATCTAAGAAAATGTCATGAGAAACCATTGTTGGACCTTTCCAAATGGTCTATTTTTTACTTTTTTGGAGTATTTATACTTTTTGGTAATAATATTATACACAAATATTGGTCTATTACCAATTATTTCCCTGCAAGGGGTCTTCGAATAATAAATGAGTACATGAGGGGACATCATATTCCTTTCAGCTGTTCTTCTGACATCATGAGAAGAGTATATCTAGATGCCCTCTGCCCAATTATCAGCACACTTGTAGATAGTGCCTCCATATTCTGTTGAGACAAAACCACAGTAGTATAGTTTTCCACTTTATTATCTGCATGAATCCTATTTCTATTTTCGGATGTAGTGTTTTAGGGAGTTGTTGATCTTTTCACCAAAGAATGGGATATAGATTTTTATAGCTAAATATGGTAAATGATTGTTGGGTAAACCTGAGCAAAAAGTACATGATGGTTTTCCAGTTCAGAAAAAAGCAGTAAATAGCAGACACAAAAGCAACAATACATTTTCTATGGTGTTTCCATGGTCTAATAAGCATATTCTCAGGAGCAGCTTCTAGAATTATACACGTTTGCTGTTGAGTAGAATTCTACAGTTATTATTTTCATGCTATACTCATCCGGTTAATTCATTTTGTTAGGAGTGTGTACTGTATGTCATGGATTTGTTCCTGGAAGCTTTGTATAGATGTGTATATAATGCCTATAAAAAAGTATTGCATTTACAACAGTAGTATAGATCAATATATACAGATCAATATATGAATCAATATATGAATGTGGATTGTTATAGCATATATAATATACAGTCATGGCCAAAAGTTTTGAGAATGACACA
>VIAB01000473.1:318096-328855 GCA_009801035.1 Oophaga pumilio
TAAATCTCTATAAAATTATTCTCATGTCTTGTATCTTTTCTAGATTCCACATCAGTCGTTGGAACATTGTGCTCCCAGGGAGATGATTCCCCATGAAGTTGTTGGGTTTCCTTCCGGAATTAAATGTGATTTTCCCTTCACCAGATTGAAATCAGCATCAGTCAGACAGTGAGCAGGCAGTGGTGGTTGGCGGGGGTGGCAGAAAGCAAAACATGAAATCTAATCAAGAAAGGAGCAATGAAAGCCTGCCACCAAAGAAACGTGAAATTCCCGCCACCAGTCGACCGTCTGAAGAGAAGACAGTCGGAACAACAAATGAAAACCACCGTACAGATAGTTTATCATGGCTCCCCACCACAGTAAGCAGCCATGGTGGACGCCATCATGGGCATGCAGGAACTTCAATAGAAGCTGGTTTACAGCAGGGGGTAGGTTTACATAAAACACATTCAACTGGTATAGACTATTCTCCCCCCAGTGCTCCAAGGTCGGTACCAACAGTAACAACAGTTCCTGCCATTTATCAAACTGCGCAGTCTCAATCAGGGGCATCTGTATCTCCCGTGCAATATACTAATGTGCCCCAAACGTTCCAGTTTATTGGGCCGCAGTATAGTGGACCATCATATGCAGGATTCATCAATTCGCAGCTAATTTCACCTACATCGAATTCCACATCAAGCGCTGTATCCTCAGCAGCAACAGGAATCACCACTCCATCACAACGCACCCAGATGGAAGCGTATTCCACTATGCTGGCAAATGTAAGCAGCTTAAGCCAGCATGGGCATAAAATTGAATCACATCTAGATCGGACTCCTGGATTGATTGCAGCAGGATCACCACCTACCCAGTCAAGTCAATATGTCCATATTTCCAGCTCATCACAGAGTGGAGTCAGAACTCTATCACCACCAACTATCCCAGTACATGTACATACCCACCCAGTGATTCCACATACACTTACCCTGGGCACTTCCTCCCAAGTGGTTGTGCAGTACTCTGATTCAGGAGCTCATTTTATTGCTAGGGACCGTACAAAGAAAGAAGAAAGTTTCAGGTCACAAGCCAAGGAATTATTCAATGGTGAAATAGAGAAAGTTAGGGGATTTTTAATTCCTTCCTCCACAGATGCACAGTTATTGAAAGCAGGCAATAATAAACCAGCTTCCCAACATTATGAGACAAGGCACGTAGTGGTGCACCCTAGTACAGAATTTGGTGCTCGGGATCCCTCAGGTGTTCGGACCTCTGTCATGGTAGTGCCCAACAGCAACACAGCTGCCATGGACATTGATGTTCCACAAACCATTAAGAGAGAAACCTCACCCTCAACAGCTCATAACAAGGGAAGCTTACACTTAGGAAAACCAGCCCACCGGTCCTATGCTTTATCCCCACAACAGACTTTATGCGCAGAAAGCGTAAAAACAGTGGCCACTTTATCTCCTCACACAGTCATCCAGACAACTCACAGTGCAGCAGAGCAACTTTCTGTTGGGCTGCCTGCTGCAGCCTTTTATGCGGGTACACAACAGCCAGTTATTGGCTATCTCAGCAGTCAGCAGCAAACCATTGGCTATCCTGGAAATTTGCCACAGCACTTGGTGATTCCGGGCACTCAGCCTTTGCTCATACCAGTTGGCAATCCGGACATTGAATCATCTGCAGTGGGGGTAGCACCTGCTATTGTCACTTCATCTCCCCAATTTGCAGCAGTGCCTCATACATTTGTCACTACTCCCATTCCTAAAAGCGATAACTACAGTGCTGAATCACTAACAACTCAAACAGCCTACCAGACCGCTTTGGTTCCGGCTCAATTCCACCTCCCAGTTGTACAGTCTGTTGCTTCTCCTATGGCAGCTGCACCTACACTGCCCCCTTATTTTGCAAAAGGGTCAATCATTCAGCTAGCCAATGGTGATCTAAAAAAAGTAGAGGACTTGAAAACTGAAGACTTCATACAGAGCGCTGATATTAGCAACGACTTGAAAATAGACTCCAGCACAGTTGAGAGGATTGAGAATAGCCATAGTCCAGGCATTGCTGTGATACAATTCGCTGTTGGAGAACACAGGCCACAGGTGAGTGTGAATGTTGTATTGGGGTCGGGGAAGGAGTGCTGTAACATGTTATGTAAAGTTACTCTGTAATTCTAATGTTTTAAGGCCTTTGTACGTATTAGAACAACGTAAAGCCAAATATACTCATTTTGGGGAGATTTACTGACTTTTAATGATTGATCTAATAGGGCCTCCTGACTCTCCCCTTATGGCAGAAGGATTATGCATTTTGATATTTAATGCCTGATCCTTTTGTTTTCAAGCACTGCCAGCTGTGTCTGGTGGTGACTTACTCCACTCTCCCATTAAAAATACATGCATGCTTGGCCAATCTTGGTGTGCTTGTGTATGAGGTGTTGTTAGGAACAGCTGTTGACAGTCCATCCAACATTTATTGAAGGTGAATGGGAACCTTTTACTCTCACATAAGAAACACTTACGGTGAAGTCATGCTAGCATATAGCATCCGATGCAATATGCTAATGACACTCGGCTCAAACTCTGTTGCGAGCGTGACCTAAGTGTCAGGACACTGTGCTCCGATTCTCACTGCACTCAGATGACATTTACCAATTTTTGAAGATTGATCTCATAGGGGCCTCCTAACGCTCCCTTTATGGCAGAAATATTAGGCTTGTTGATATTCAATGCCTGATCCTTTTGTTTTCAACCACTGCCAGAGGTATATGGTGTTAACTTACTCCACTATGTGGCCATAGAGTTCAGGTTTGGAAGCACGGGAGCCAGTCTGTACATCACGGTCCATATACTGCCGTGTCTCATCAATGTCTGAATTCGGCCCAAGTGAACGGCTTTATGTGCACATTGTCATAAATCACATAGTCTACACTAATAATGCAGGACATTTCATGTATAAGAATGCAACAACATATCTGCTACCTAGTGAAGCTACAGCTACCACTTTTTCGGAACCGTTTTTTTTTTCACATCCGGGAGTGGTTTCTTTTAGCACAGAGAAGAAATTTGGACTTCTTATTAGTACATCCACAGACAGAAGCATAGGTAAAGTTAATGGGGCACATGGAAAAATCTGTGACAGGATTTCACAAGTACCAAGTGTCATTTATAGTAATGGGAATCTCTTATGAGACAGAAGAGATGGGATTTGCGTGTGACGGCCGCCTCTCCATTGCTTCTAATTATTTTCACCGAAACAAGCTGTTTTATAAAAAAAACTTTGCCATATACATAGCCGTGCACTCTGTTGGCAGATTGGTAAGTTACAGTTCCTAGTGTCTACACCGTATTTGATTCCACTAAGCAGCCCCTTTACTCAGTCCACATAAAATGAAGGTTACCCTAAATTTTTTCTTGCTCTGTATAAAGGTCACATAAAACAATTCTGTATTTGCCAGCAATAATGTCTGTAATGTATTAGAAGATCACATAAGGACAGACCTGGTACCTAAACCACTTTAGATCGGTTCCCTAGTTATTGAGAATAAAACTGTGAAATCTGGATGATAACATCACATGCAAATAACCAACTAAATTCCCCCACCCACGATTTTAAAGGGCAAGCCCAGCTACGAGTGACTAATATCACTAGTAGTTTAGTATTGTTGGTTGCTGTATTTGTTTCAGCATGTTGTGGTGTATTCTGTGGATAAATGCCATCAGATATGAAACATTCCTCTTCCTTTCTCTGCCTTCTACAGCTAATGAGAGAAGTGACTTATAAGAGTTGCTATCGCCTTTGTTATTTTCTTTTATTTTTAAGTACGATTTATCCATTGACCTCCTAATATTATCCTATACTGTGTATAATATAAATTATATAGGACAAATTGCATTAGCTTCCTAGTCACCACCATGTTTGCAATAAAATCTAATTTGCACATTTAATATCTGACTGCTTTGATATGAAAATAGTATGCAGCCAGAATACACCCTGAGGTGTGAACAGGAACTAACATACATCTGTAAAACCATCAGCATGAAATGATTTATATATGGAAATACATTATCAGTTTTCAAATAGACAAACTACAATTGAAATCGTATTAAATTTTTTTTTGAATGGGCATTAGTTCTCTATATTCCTAGTTACATTGTAATACATTCATTCATTTATTGCAGAATTCTTCGAACAGATTTTATTAGAATTCAGTCCCTGGTCGCTAATGTCATGGACCCTGGTTGTAAGAATGTCTTTTAATCCCTGTGAAACCCTTAGCCTTCCCCCGTTTAACTTAAGCAATACATTTTCAGTATCAATGATAGACAGGTTTAAAGTAGATCTCTAGATTATGCTATGCAAACTTCACAAGTTAATAAATAGATATCTTAGACCCAATGAGACTGGTGTGCTTTAGGGTATGTGCACAAGTCTTTTTCAGGCGTGAAGGTTCTGAAACTCTCCCGAAGAAGAGCTCAGAAAATTTTCAAAAGAATGAACACATGCATTCCTATGTAAAAACTACTTCCTGTTCATATGTTCAATCTTTTGAGTATCGTGATTTAGAACAAATCTAACCTTATCATTTTTTATTCGTTTTCCACTAAGTAGACTCGTTTTACTTTACCAAACAAGATAATCAGTATTTCTTTGACTATTTTTGCTTCAGAAACCTCTAGCGTTTTTTTCATTGTAGAATTGAGAACAAAAACAAAAACAACCAGGAAAAAGCCAGTAAAAAAAGAAATGCTGGAAAAAAAAGGTTTTGTTTTAAAAAGAAGTTATAAATCACCTATTGTATAAATAACATTTTTGTTTTACTTTAATTTTTTCAACATTTTTGGCAATTTTTTTCTCATCATGATCTTTATTAAAAAAAATCTAAATTAATTACTAATCTTCAAACTTTACAGTGACCACTGGGGCCTTTTTTTGACTCGGAATTATTGTCCATTCAGTAGGTGTTTTCAGCAAAGCTCTTTGTCATCACAGATAGTATTACAATCATAAATGACACCTGTATACTCAGCTGATAACACAAGATCCACCAATCACAACAGGCGATGTCACAGCTGATTCTGCTTACCCTACTTTCACAATGACTTATTCAGGCTTATTAGAAACTTCAGTAGAAAATATAGGGTTGGGATCTGACATTATGGCTATGTACATGTGTTGTTTCCTAAAACAATAGGAAGTTAGTCTAAAAAAGACCCAGTGGTCAGAGTGAACATTCTAAGATTTCTATTTTTAATTTTTAATCCTGATTGTGATATGTAAAAAAGCAACATTGCCCAAAAAAAAATTTAACACAAAAACCTGAAAAATAATAAGTTATTTCCTGATGATAGCTTGCCTTTAAAGAAAACAAGTCACAAGTTCAAAAGTGGCCAGATATTACTCTTATTATATTCCCGCTGCTCTTTTGAGTTTTGTTGTGTGTGTTTTTTTTAATCCGCCAAGTGGACCTTTTTATTTAGTTTTTATTTTTATGTTCTTTACAAAGAGGTCGTTGCTCACAGAGTAATTGTGCAGAACAGCCTAAATACACACTCCTAGAAAGCAATGCCCCTTTGGTAAAGACCATACAATTAGGAATAAATAAAAAAGCCTATATCTCTCTAGACTCCAGAGCATAATATGTAAAAAAATGTAAAAATCATTTTACTCACCTCACAGCTCACCTCCACTATTCACTGTAAGCGGTCTGATCTACACTGCATTTTCTGATTGGCCGCCGTTTGCACTAGAATCCCTGGACTTCTCAAACTCAGCAGGGACTTCCAGCTTTCATGAGGGCCTGGAGGGGTCTGTGCAGGGGCGTGAAAGGTCACTGTGTCCTGACAACACGATTCCAGTACAAGTGTTGAAAGATCAGAAGATGCAGGGAGGACCAGATTTGTGGTGGTGAGTATCAGAAGGGCTAGAGAAGTGAGTGATAAGGTGACTATAAGCTTTTTAAAATTTCTTTAACTCTTTTATGGCCCTTTATGGTTCATAAATATGGTTTCCAGAGACCGCCACTTTGCTGAATCTGCACAGAAGCAAATTACAAATAATCTGCATTTTTGCCAACGTAGATTTTTGGAAAATTCAAGTAAAATTAAATTCCATTCAAATGTATGTGCTCATCTCTAATCATTACATCAATTTTTACAATTGTAGTCTCTGTTCATTTTTTATAACACACTTTTTCCATTTTTTGTCAGATGACATAAGGCGATGAATAAATCTTACTTGTTTTTATTTTGCCAAGGTAGTTTTCATTTTACAAAATAGTAACCACTTTTCCTAAAGAGAAGAATGTCCTCTTTAATTTGAAATAAAATGAGCTTTTTAAGAACTTTTTTGTTATATAGAATTTTCCACATCACTTTTTATATTAAAAGCAAAAGTTGAAAAATCTTGTAATTTTGACATTAGTCACTACTAACTCTAATATTAGATTTATATTCCCTGTTCTATGCAGCAGCCACATGGATATCTACTCTGGCTGTGATACAAGTATATAATAAGTATTTTCTGCTCATACTCTGATCTGACCGAAGGTCATTTACAGGGAGGAAGTGAGTCTATTGTAAATGGTGGACCCTGTGTTATCTGCTGTGTATAGAGCTGTAACCCTTCATTGTAATCTACTCAGTGAGGATAATACTGACAGGTCTCCGGTACAGAACAGGAAGTAGGAGCCTAGTAGTAAGTGTGAAAATATCAAGATTTCTAATTTTTCTTTTAATATAGATAAGAATATAGAAAATTGAATATAAAATTATCAATTTTGTTTTAAATATTTGCATGTGAAAGGGGTTTCCAGAATTGCATGGGCATGCAGGGCAAAATAACTACACAGAAAAAAAGCAAATAAAAGTAGCCTGCTATTTATTCTCACTGATTCTGTGTGAAAAAATGGTACATTAGCCAGACATGTATTATCCCCTTTGAATGCAGCTAATTCTCATATGGATCTGTAAGATTTACAAACTGTTGATCCATGTTAAAAATCCAAAGGATTTCCAAAGTTGAAAATATACACGGGAACTCTGTAATATTACATGAACTGCATGAATAACCATGACTCTTTATTTGTATATACACAGACGTACTCCTTGACAACATCTACAGATCTAGTAGTCGGCATATACTGTACACTCTTATCACATATCTTTCTTTATTGTATCTCTGCAGGTCAGCGTAGAAGTTTTGATAGAATATCCGTTTTTTGTATTTGGCCAAGGCTGGTCATCATGTAGTCCTGAGAGAACAAGCCAGCTGTTTGATTTACCATGCTCAAAATTGTCCGTAGGAGATGTCTGCATATCGCTTACACTCAAGAATCTGAAAAATGGCTCCATAAAGAAGGGGCAACCCATGGATTCAGCTAGCATCTTGCTGAAGCACCCAAAGAATGACAGTCTGTCAGGAAATAGACATAGATATGCAGAACAGGAGAATGGGATTAATCAGGGAAGCGCACAGGTATCCTCTGAGAATGGTGAACTAAGGTGTCCTGCCGGATTGAATCCTGCAACCTTTGAAGCCAAAACTGAACCTGGCAAACCCATGGTGACAAGGAAGAGGAGGTGGTCTGCCCCAGAATCAAGAAAATTAGAGAAGTCTGAAGATGAACCACCATTGACTCTTCCCAAGCCTTCTTTTATTCCTCAGGAGGTTAAGATTTGCATCGAAGGTCGATCCAATGTAGGCAAGTGAAAAATGTTTAGAGAAGAAAAAAATAGGCTTACCCTTGTCTTTTTATTCAGATTACTGTACTGTAGAATAAATAACCCAGTATTTACACATTATCATCTTATTTTAGGTTTATGTTATAACATTGTTATAGTTGCGACTGGTATCTTTCAGGAGATTGTTGATGCATAAGTTCTTTCCACAAGTGTTCACTCGTGCAGTAGCTAAGATGTTTTTTGGGGAGCTAAGCTTTCTGCAGGATCTTGATGGATGGGATTGTATAGACATGGCTTCTGTGATTTAGTTGCAGGATGTCAAATTCAAAGTTCAAATGACGTCAGCATTTTCTTGCAGAAAGGATTACAAGGGAAATGAAGAAGGATGTTGGCTGCCCCTTGTTGGGAGGGTATAGCTTCAGGTTTGTTTCTGTTTTAGGTCACTGGCACAAACAATCCCAGTTGAATGTCATTGTCTCGGTGACTGATAAAGATACCAATTCATACACGTATGTCAGGAAGAAAATTATCTACGTTCCCCTTTTCTTCATTTGGTCTCATGATAGGTTCGAATCAAGTGCCATGTCTCATGTTGGTGTGGTATTTTTTTCACAATTTAAGCCCCGTAGATTGAAGTGAACATCTGAAATCATTTCAAGTGACTCAAAACATGAGAATAACCATCTACATCACGTTGGCAAATGGCACTTGGTCTACAGTACCTTAAATTCATCTTGAGAAAGCCTAACTGCACATGTTAATGTTTGAGGGTCAGAGTTCCTCTTAGCTCTAAACATTTTTTAAATTTTTTTTCTGCTGTGAAAAACACAGTCTTATGTGTCCTATTAATTTTATATTATTACTATTAAACCTTCCAAAGTTAGATCGACTGACGAAGCATTTGCTTGCCCCCGAAACAAGGCAAACAGAATCTGACAGGACGCAGAGACTTTAAGGTTTATTACTCTAGCAGAATCCTGTCGGGACAAAGATTTCTTATAGTATAGCAAGTAAATGTCCTGCAAACCCGGCATATGCTTCCCAAAGTTTAAGCACATTGCCAGTATAGAGCACTAACATCAATTACTTGCATCATGGGTGCAACCATCTTGTGTTCAACTTCTCTTCTTTAGTTACAACTGGTGCCACTTTTCTTTTTTTTTTTTAACGTTCAGTGTGACACATTAAGGAACAAGAACTGGAGGAGCGATTAGAGATTGTCTATTAGCACTTACAATGCTGTTCACACTTTATTGCCGAGCATCTTGGTCTAATGTTTGCTAAGTACTGTATCTCACTTTTAATCTGTGTATTTTTAAAAAAATATATATATGTTTTTTTTTCTTTTTAAATATTTTTCAACACTGAAACCTACATGAAAATACATAGAGCTTTCTTAGAGCAAGATGTCGAAAGTTTTATTGTGGTTTCAAAGGGATGAATGTAATTCTTGACCTAGGATGTGACCGTTTATTGTCCCAAAGGACTACTTTACAGAAGTCACTTTCAGAAAAGAAGGGGTTCAAGTCATACGTGAGCTGACATGATTACAGAGAATCGATAGGGAAATATTAAGCTAGATAGAAAACGTAAAAATAATTGTCCAGTGTTTTAAAAAAATAAAATAAAAGATGGACTTTAAACAAAAAAAAAATAAAACCACAAAAAAAAATCTTGCAGTTTGCACATCTTAAGTTTCGCGCATTTGAATGAAATTCCTGCAAATTTAATGTAATAATGTTGTAGAGACAGGAATGAACAGCTGAAAGAACATGGATACATGTAGCAATTACTTACTATTAACCTGCCTAATGTGTTAGGGTAGTGTTTCTTTCAGTTTCAATCTTTCTGTCACACTGAATAGCATCTGAGAAGGAATTCTGAGAAATCGCAGTGTAAAAGCGTATGTGGATGGATGTCTGCATCAGTGTGTGTATGTTTGTGTGTCTTCACCTTCTAATTAACCTCTACACCAAGCACCTATAGTCACGAGTACAAGACGTTTATGTGTACAAATGCATATTTGCCCATTTGTTATGTTAAAAAAACAACATTTTGGTAAAAACCATATATTGCACAGAGAAAAGTATCAATTTGTATTTCCCACTTTAATCCAAAAAGTAATGTGTACCATATGTATTATATACACATTTTTTTTTTAGTTGTTCACACTATATTTAATATGGCAATTTGCTCTTGTGGATAAAAATTGAGCTTGTGTTTTCCCTTTCTTGTTTTAGTTGAAGTTTACCCGAAAAAGGTGTGACATCTTTTTTTCCCCATTACGGAATCACTGTTGCGTTTCCTTTCTCGGTATCATATTTAGCCTTCAGAATTAGGTGTTCTAGATGTTGTGTATATTGTGATTTTTTTACTTGAGTCTTGCACATACTGGCTGTAATGGCCCTAATTTCCAAAGTTAGTTCGATTGCTTAGATACATTTTTTGCTGTTTTTTTATTTCGTTACCACAACTCCATCTTCTAGTTGAAATGTAGCTTCAAGAGACCAGATCTCTTTTTTTTTTTTTTTTAGAAAACTGGTTATCTATTTGCTTCTAATGGCAGAAAAAAATGCAGTTTCTGCAAAGTGTTCAAACTTTTCCCATGGAATTTAATTTCTTATAGAATCTTTGAATTTGCCAATTGTTTTATGAATGGACATAGTCTCTTTTTTTTCTCATCATCAAGACCACAAATTGTCTGCAGTGCCTCCATTTACCAGAATTTCAATGCTCTGTTGACTGTAATGACACAGCACCTATTCTAATAACGGGCAAGCTCTCAGGTACAGCTCTCTTATCATATATTAGTGCGGCAGGGATGGCTACAGAGGGACTCCAATAGGTTCCTTAAAGAAATGTCTAGACATTTTGCTACGAATGAGAACAGCGCATATTATTATTACAGCATTCGCTCAGTTTTGAACTATTTTATAAAATGGTAATTCCCTAATATAATGTTTTTACCAATTCCTCCCATGGCGAGCAATTGAAAATAAAGCAAGGCTAATGCATCAGCAGACATAATAAGGCATCCTATATAATAATGTTTGTATCCTGATTATATAGATATATATGTAGATATCCATATA
>VIAB01000473.1:330025-344961 GCA_009801035.1 Oophaga pumilio
ATATATACACATATTCCCTATATTGAATAAAAAAAATTTTTAAACGATTTGAGAAATATATATTTAGCGCAATAACCACCTCCTCAAAGTAAACTGAAGATAAGGCTCATAATACCCTTATAGCTACTAATACTTCAGCCAGTCTGGGAAGCAATAAAAGATAGGTGATGAAAAATAAAGACTGTAGCAATGAACCTGTATATCATACTGTAACTCTCTATAGCTTCAACCTCTCTTCTGTTACACTTAGACATCTAGTCTATTCAATTGAACCTCAAAAATCTGATACGCAATTTTATTTTTTAGACTGCTCTTTGAGTGCTGCATCTACCTGGACCCCATTTCCACACAAAAAGCATCTCTCCTCCACCCCGTGTCTCACATTGTACTTCTGTCCTCTGTAGTTTTGGATGGACTGATGATGTACTTATTATCCTCAGGGCACTTTTTTCTTCTGTTTAATTTGGTATGAGGGATGAGGATGTGTATGGAATCGTAATTACCACTAAACCATGTGAAAAGGTTCCTAAACAAAAATTCACTGGAGCACCTGAAAACAAACTCTGTGTAACTTCAGTTGCTCCTGCTCCAAAACATTAGTCTGGGCAGTCTGGGAGATCCCTCGGACACCTTAGGACGTGTAGTGATTATAGGGGAAAACAAAGTCATTGCTGGTTGAGATTTGTGACCAGTCAACGCAGATAGAATCAGTCTTTTCGAATAGGTATAATGCTATGGCATGCCATCCGGAGGTCCGCCCTCCATGACCCCTGCCAAACCTGAGAATGAAGGGACCGAGTTCCATGCAGCATTTCACCTGCCCAGCAGGCAACCTACTGTGCACAGATCTGTGGCACAGCCACTTCCGTATAAGTGAGGGGGGCCATGATACAGCCCTCTGCAGCAAGTGGCTGGGGAGCATTGCCCTGTAAACAACAATGGTGAAAGGGTTAACTTTTCCGCCCTCAAGATCGATGGGGGTTCCAACAGTCAGATTCCCAGCATTCAAAAGTCATGAGATATCCCAGCAATATACCTTTCATTTTTTTTTTTACCAATTAAGTTTAGTAAAGTGCTGGTCATTTGTTTCAATGTGATTGCACATGAGCCTACTGGTCATTTGCACAGTTTGCGGGAATTGTCTGGAGTTATGAATCTCTGGACTGCAGCCATTAAGGGTTGTACTCTGTTAAAATATTAAGCTGCTCCTCTATGACAGCTACAGATATCATAGATGTCAGGGGGGTAACTATTGTGGGTGCAGGGGTGGCAGTCGCCCTGTGGCCCCAGAGACTAGGGTGGTCGAAAAAAGTCCTTTTGGCCCACATGAGAAGACTAAAAGGATTAAAGACCCGTGATAGTTGGAGGCCCTGTTGGAAATTTTGCATTGGGGCCTACAAGATTCAAGTTATGCCACTGCCTGATGTTAAAGGGGTAAGTCCATCCCCTTTAAATCCAACATAGGTATATGTTGGATTGATATCTATATATAGCATAGTAAATAGCGAGAGATGACCTGCATACCTCTTATGTGAGAATTCGAGGCAGTCTTTTATGGGCTAATGAAGCCTCCTCGTTTTAGGCTGTGCCTGTGACTGTTATCTAACTTACAGTATACCTTCATAATATACATGGTGGCTACACAAATAGCAGATCTATTTTTTTAAATACCAATAGATGAATGAATTTTTCTTGAGTGAGTTGTTCAGGGCCATCCCAAATGCATCCTATAAACCGGTATCCCAGTATCTATGTCCTGCTGTAGCACTCGGCTGCATGTTCATATATGTATATGCCCCTGTATATGCATGTGAATATATAGACCTATATACACATACATGCCCACATAGGCATGCACGCACTCTCTAGAAATCAGAGTGTATCTCACCTCGGTGTGCGGAGTTGTCAGCAGCGGGGTGGGGGGGAATTATAGCAGCTGCATGGAGACAAGGCAAAAATAACTTGGTTGCTATGCAACGTCTCTATTATCTCATCCTCAGATGCAATATAGAGTCTCTATACATGATGGCATCACATTTCTATAATGAATTCAGAACTTTGTATCCTGGTGTAGGAATTTATATGCTCATGGTTGTGAATCCTAGTTGTAGGTCCCGTGTTTGCGACATAGGAACACATGTCGATGGTTCCCAGTATATCCATGGGCGCCAGTCCTGTCTATAGAATGTCCAGGAAGCTCCGTGACATCACTGTTCTTTATAGAAATCGTTCACATATATGGCCACGGGAAATAAAAAAATGAATGTAATATGAGTAATTCATGTACTTGCTATTTTGTTTTTTTTTCCACTTGTTATACATTTTTAATATCCTTAACTCATGGCTCTGCCATTCGTTACTAAATGTAATTCCAGGGTCAGGTATATATAACTATATGTATAGTGAGAAAAAAATATAGACACAAAAAATAAAAAAAAGATAGAGATATATGTGTATATAGACAACATATATATTTTTTACATTTCAAAGTATACATACAGGTGAAGTGTTATTTTTCTACCCCTTACATTCAGCAAACCCAAAAGAACCGTTGGCACCAAGCATAATGGCGCCTCACCAATTAGTAATAGATATTTTTTTAAGAATGCTATAAACGATACGAGCAACATGAAAGCAGCAGTCCATTGAATTGCTACTGAGGTGGGCAAATACTTCTTGTTATTGCATGCTCGTAGGGGGGAGGGAGTTAAAAAAATAATTCCGTTAACCAACGACATGTGAAATACCTGTAATTTTTGCAATTGCTGGCTATACTCTTTTCAGTGTCCCAGCTTTTTGCATACCGTATTCGTTTTCGGGGGTTTCGGTGCTTAAATAGTGTTTTTTTTGTTTTGTTCAAAGATTTGCAACCAAACGTTATGTGCTGGCCACTTTTTGGGTTGAGCGAAGGAAGGGAGGCGATGGACTGCTGCTTTTACTTTGCATGTTACGGTGTTGACGCGTTTCTCTGTTGTTGGTCGGTTATAGGATTTATCAGAACTGTGGGATGAGCAATCCTATCAATGTATATCTCCTTAGATATTATCTTATGATTATATTCATTCTTAACGCACTTGCTTATTATAACAGATGCAACGAGTGATTGTGAAACCATAAATGGCTACTTTTTTTTTATTTTGTGTTTTTTTTGGTATGGCATAGTCTGGATCTTTGTGTATAACTTCATGGTACTCGTATTCTTGTCTTTGTTTCTTGAGCTGGGTGGATTAAGAGGTGTAACAATAGTAGGCATACTTACCATCTATTCATATGACATTTAGCTTATAGCAAACCAGACTTTCACTGTTTCCCGTCGTCCTCTTTGCAATAGCATTTGACATCGGTCATTGTATTTTCTGTTCTTTTATCTTTTGATTATAGTTATAGTGCCAGACATTTGAGTTTACAATGAAAACACAATCACCAATAAATTAGTCAGGGAGTCAATAAAGAAGAAGAACCTCAATAGGGATTTCTTTAAAAGTAATGACTGTTTCTTGCAGATTTTAACTTGACCATTTTATGTGGGTCACATTAGGTAGGGGGTGATACCAAATTTTCTTTTTGCCTTATGTCTTTCATTGGATTACTTGTCCATTATATAAGTGATCCCCCCCAACCTTCTCCGTCTGTATTTTACCATTTACACCAACCTGGAGACATTTCATTTTTATCATGTCTGTCTATAACATCACCGTTTCACAGAATGTGACATCATTACTATTTCCTATCCGCTCACTTTTAGACAATTTTCACACCTCTTACTCAGGGATGGGGCTGGTGTATGTTTGGTACACATGTGACCAGAAGCAGCACTTTCACTACTCTGGAGTAGGGATGTACAATATATAAATGTTTGTTCTGTTTTTACCTTCAGCCTGGGACAACACACAAAAAAAGGTGTAAAATAAAGGCAATATATAGAGCAGCAGGTGAAAAATGTGACAGTATATTATGTGCTGCCTGATCAGTGTCGAACAAAATGTGACAAACCAAACTGATGAGTTTTCACATTTCTGTTAAAAATAAAAATAATCAAAATTAAACTTGTTACAAAGATGCCAAAAGTTTAAAAAAAGACAAAAAATGCACTATTTGCTTATTTTGGGCAGATAACACTCCAGTTTGTGCCCCTCAGGCACTTTATCTGTGGTAGGATGCTTAAAAAATATCGAAAATGTAGAACATTTTCACTCATGCGTTCTTTATTTTTGGCCTCCTTATCCATAATGACTAGAAATTTTTTTTTAGAAAAAATGGCGGCACTTTAATATGGCTCCACATTGGTGTCAGGTCCTTAGGTTTTACTGTATTTTACAGTGTTGTGTTAAACCAAATGACAAACAAATCCAAACACTTTGCACACCTCTACTCCGGAGTGAACTTTTTTTCTTTTTTAATTTTTACGCAGATGACCTCGCTTCAGATGTGTTACCTTACTGATAGAACCTTTTTCTCGTAGCACTATACTGTATGTTGTGGGAATATATAGGTAGTTTTTTTTTATGTGAACCTAATCTGAGAAGCGTATACCTTTATTTTTCAGAAGCACTCATATTTAGGAGTACATGACAAGCTTAAATGAAATTGCACAAAAAAATGAATGTTGGAATGAGTAATTCAGTGTTTGAAAAGACATGGATTCTATTGAAACAATGATGGGTTTCATACTTTGTAAAGTAAATAAATATATATATATATATGCGTGTATGTGTGTGAGTGTGTGTTTGTGTGTGTCCGTCGGTGTATAAAAATGTTTTTTATACATATGCGCACACACGCGGATATTCACGTTTGTATACAAAAGTAGAAAGGTAAAAACTTTGCTATTTTTTCTTATTGTATATAGAAATCTGTCGAGTTTAGATGATCAGGTGTACATGGCTTTAGCCAGAGACAATTTCTACTTTTTGATGGCTTGTCAAGGACAACTATGCTTAATTATGACTGTTGGACCTAAACAAATTGTGAGCTTGAATTTATACCTTTTGTTAAAATGAAGTCGACCAAAACTGGAACGTGTAAGAGAAATATTTCGTAAATAGTGTAATTTTAGGGTCACTACAATTGGTTGATTCTATGTGTTATTGTATTGGTCGTCATAATAATTTACTGTTGTAGTATTCAATTAAATATTATTTTTATTGCTATACAAAGATTGTTTAGTCAGTTTCATGGGTAGACAATTCTAATTTATCGATTCCTGGTATTGTCTAAACCTTATCCATTGAAGTTTAGTCTAGATTTTGCTGCACTACTCCAAGGTAAACCCTTAGGAAATTACATCAATTATCCTGGGCATACAACATTGGGGGTATTTCATAAAACTACAGGAAGTAAAGTGGCACAGATATTCTAGGCCCTTTAGAAAATTGGTTTTCCTAAATATTACCCATGCTGCGTGCTGTTTCCACGATGACCTATGTGAGTGCAGAATTAGTAAGGATGAGGTGTTGAGAGCCATTACAGATGATACTCAGCCACCATATTGCTTAATAGGGATCCGTCAACATATTTTACAATGTACTACCATATAGATCTCTTAGACCGAGCTTTAAAAATCTGTGTTAGAATGACTTCATAATGGTTTTTGAGACTTTTCCGAACAGATATTAAAATGAGCATTTTTGCTCATTCTATCATCAATATTAGATGAGAAAACTGAAAAAAAAGGAATATTCAAACATTCTAACATATTTTTTTAACGTAGGTACTATAGCCTCTTCAGGTTTATGAGATCTACTTAAATCGGTTGTTTGGGACTTTGGTTATTTTTTCATATAAGAGCTAAAAACTTATCGGCTGGTAATTGCCAACTAAATGACTGTTCTGCCTGGTGGCAATCTCTGCCCCTCAGGCAGTGGCTTCTCCTGCTTCCTTTGACCTCATGTTATCAGAGCAGCTCTTGCGTTGACAGGGCAGAATGGAAGAGAAGAAGCTCTGTCGACTTGACATCACCGGAAGCAGGAGAATCTTCGCCAGAACGGCCGGAAAGTTGTTAGGCCCGTAGAGAAAAAATAAGCTAAGTGCCGGATAACCCTTTTAATAATATAAGCCATTTGCAATGTGGAGTCTGGGGACAGATCATCTTTAAGAAGAGCGCTATTCAATTTTGAACTATTTTTTAGACCTTAAATAGCTTATCCAAGGTGGTGTCATTGTAGTGTCAGCATCACACTGTGTTTCATCTCAGACCTTAGTAGTAATACAAAGTTTTACTGCTTGGAGCTACGATAGTCATATGTTTTATGCCAATTATGCACATTTTACCTACAGCAGCAAAGCATGGGAGGATGCACATTTTAAGTCCACATCATTCATTGATTTCCTTCCCCGTCCAACTTACAAAATATTACAAATCAGCCGGTTTGAGTAAAATGATAATGACAAATATGAACAATGAGAAAAATCATTACTACTTCACAACCAGCTCGCTAAGCACTTTTGAATTTATATAGATATATAAAAGAAAATGACCTTGCACAAAAAAAGGTCAAACTTATTATCGGAGACGCAAATAAGTTTTTCCTCTCATTTATATTTTTGAAAAATGTTTACATAAGGTTTAGTTCTAAAATCAAATATCATTTTTTCCATATGTATTATCTAAGTAGTTTCTCCCGCAATCTAGATAGAGAGAATAAAGGCTCCTGATGTTTGTTCTTCAATTACAATTAAGAATATTTGTTCTATGTAATCTTGCCACAAGAAGTAGTTATTGTATATATTCTCTGAATTGTATTGTTTTCTTGTCATTGCGTGAAAAGACTAAAGTCTTCCATTGAAACTAATTGGAGACTTCACCCATGATATTTTTGTGAATGTTAATATTTTGGCTGGTCAAAGCTGCAATTGTCTTTTCTTGGTTGTGTGTCTGTCACAGTTTGGAAATGTTTTACAGATAATGCTTACATTGCTAGTAAGCCTACAACCCCCTGGCGCTGAAAAAAAAGTAATTTCATAATAAAAAATCATAGATTTATTAAAAAAATCTAAACTCCCGAAGAGTAGCACAATCTATACATTATATGTTCAATTTTTATCTTGGGATGGAGGACCACAATTTTATGTGATCATTAAAAACAATGAAAAATTGCATGACTGTATAACGCAAGGAGAAGGATAGGTATGGCATAGTTTCAGGCACATATTATGAAATACTGTTTAGCAAATTGCTTGATTTGTCAAGTAGCGCTGCAAGGGTTAATCTGAGCAAAAAAAAAAAATCAGTTTTGGAACATATGGTTGCCCAACATCCACCTCTGCACTCGTGATTTTCACTTCTTCCTTTGTTTTAAAGCAAATTTGCCAGATGGCATGACACAAGTGCTACCAGCAGCACCACGCCTCAAGTCACAGGCAGGTTAGTGTCACAGTATATGTTAGGTGTCCTGCGATATTCTAGGGGAGAATATATCTGTAATATGACAACCAATGATTCCAGTAGAAAAAAACACTGTGATTTTGGAGACATACAGTAGTGTGCGTGAACCGCAATTTTTTTGAACACTGAGATTCGTTTTAGTAGTGCGTGCATTATGGTTGGCGGGAGTTTTTATTAATAACCAAATCGCTAGGTTAAAATGGTGAATCCAAGAAAACCCAAGAAATAAAAAAATACAAGTACATCTCATATTTAAAAAGAAGGGAGAATAGATAAAATATTGCAAAGCAAGAAGTTAATTTTGCTAGGCAAAGAATGTTTACTCTATGATAGAGTAATATGGGTGTATTGCTAGTGCATAGCTAAATAAATGTCAAGTTCTACTTCTGTACAACTTGTAAACCTTCATTTTCTTTTATCATTTATGGTCTAAGATGGCCAAATCAACTTTATGGGAAATAGCTTACTTCAAATTACTACTTGTACAAGCAAAGTTACATAGGCCCAAATTTATCAGAGCAATTTTGCCAGCATTTTGGCTTATGTTGCTTTAAAAAGTCATAAAATTTTGGCGTAACTTGGAGTTGTGAAAAATGTTGCTGCTTTTGGCGTTTTCACAACAGTTTCTCCTAGCTACATCTAAATGGGTAGAGCTGGGCTTGTGGCACCATGGCTTTTCTAATTAATGATGAACTGTGGCGTTACAGCACAAATGTTACACCAGTCAGGGACTGATGTAAGATTTCTGGCATGGCGCACATATGGGCACGCTGCTCATCAGACGCTCCTGATTCATGGATCAGGAGTGACTTACTCAACCATACCCCATCATCAAGACCAGTGAGGAAACCAGACCCTAGATATCTGGACACATGGCAAATGTTAAAGGATATTTTAAGAATAGTTTCCCTAATTTATATGGCAATGACGAAACCTCACATATTCATATTAGGTGCTGGAACAACCCCAAATCCTATGTCAAATCAATTAAGATACACAATAGAGACCACAACTTTATTGTCCTGGAAGTCTTACAAATGTGGTTGAATTGTATTTCACAGAAGCCCTTATTTTGTGCTTACCTCCATAACATGGTTCATAACACATGAACATCCCCAACCTCAGGTATATCTAGAATACGAGAGTCATTGTTTTGTCCTACCTATTGGGAATCAGTGGGTAGTCCTCCTATTCTCCTGTATGACACACTTCCAAGATAATGCCAAATGAAAAGGAACTTGCAGCTTTGTCTTAAGATCTATCTGGGCTGATCCAGCCATTGTCAAGTGGAAAGATGGAGGAAATAATGTTTTGCACCTTATTGAGCAGAGGAAAAAGTTTCAGTGCATACATAGTTGAGAGCTTTTATTGTGACAGAATTTTTTTTTCCATATGCGTGCATATTCTCTGTAATTCCAGTGTAAAATATTGTACTTGCACTAGCTTTTATAAAAACAAATATAAAAAAAATGGAAGAATTCATATTCTATTTTCTAATCGTGGTGTGTCTATTTGTAGGATACACTCAAGTCTGTTTATTGAATTTTATGGTCCCTTTCTTTGATGGTGCTTGCAGGTTTTCTAGGTAGAAATTATTTCATTATAATAAAACAATGTTTGATTCAAAATTTGAACAAAATTGTTTTAAATAAATTGTCTGTATACCAGTACAAGTTTATTGTTTCAGTATACTCGTACTAATAAAATAACAGTGCCAATTGCAACTCTGTGTCTGAGCTTTTTTATTTCATTGCAAAGAAAAACACATGAAATTCACACCAATGTCTACTTTATTCACTCAGTCACCAGTACTTTTACGGATCAGGTGAGTACAGGGTCCATACGTGCCATTAAGGGCTTGCTCACATGAGTGTTGAATCTTTCATGCGAGAGAATCGGCTCGATGAAGGTAATCACTAGAGATAAGCAAATTTTTCAAAATTCGGTTCCAATTACAATCGGCAGCGAATATTGTTTTTGCAATATTTGCCGAACGTCATTGGATTCAATGGGAGTAGAAATGAACAAATATGTTTGGAAACGATCATCAAACATAAATTTGGCAAGATTAGGGTACAAATATGGCACTAATTTGGCAAATTCAGATTCGGCTACCAATTCTGAACATATTCGCTCAACTCTACTAATAATACTCTGATCTGAGATTGAGCAGGGTGTCAGCATGGTGTGATTTTCTTGTATAATGATGTGAGTCGGCAGATTTCATCTGAGTGCATCCCAATGTTTTACATGCACTCGTAGATTTGAATGGGTGGAGTCATCCGATTTGCGACATGAGAACAAAAACGCTGATCGGCACTGCCTCGTAGAATAACATAGGTCCATCTAACATCAGATAGAACTCATTCAAGTTATATGCCAATGTGAGCGAGCCCTAAGAAGAATGCAGAAATCATTTAAGAGTACTGTAAGTAAATCTGACTAAAGCCGCCCATATACCTTAGATGACTGATCATTTGGTCGGCAGCTATTTCGTCCGTCTCTCCCATATGCAGAAGCACTCCATCTGCCAAGCTCTCCTGTGTTCTCTATAAGAGAGCCGCTAGCAGGCAGAATGGATGGATTGGCAGTTCAAAATCGGACATGTCAGTTCCTTAGACCCCCTACATCATCTGTTTGAGGCTACTATACATATTGGACTGTCAGCTGAACCTGTCGATGTTGGCGGATTCAAATGATTATAGTCTAATATATATGAGGGCCTATGAATGTTTAATATATGTCAGTGATTATATATCACTGTGACCCTATATAAGCAGTCATTTAGATAAAGTTGGCCGCCAATATGATGTCTCTGAAAACCTCTACAGTAACTAATGTCTACAGATGAAATGGCAGTGGAGCATCTGCTGTACGTTATAAGGTTAATGGTAACCATAATAATATTTTGTTATCTTTGTATAAAACCTTTTATATATCCACATTGCCAAAATTAGAATAACCGATATTTGACTCGCCACTCTTCACCATGATATCAATGGACATATATTTTACAGGAGAGACCATGAAAACCAAAACCCCATTCTTGCTGAAATAAAGAATACTGAATACCCAAGATATGACTCTGCTGCAAATGCAAAATTGAAAATACTGTTTAAAATCTAAAAATATATTATTTTAGGCAATATTCACAAGTCGTATATTGTAATTCTGTATCCCTGTTCTTGTCTAGGAACAGATAATTCATGCCAAAAATGGTCTTATTAGATGATGACTGCACAGATACCACATAGAAAACAGATACATCCCATCATAGCCAATAGGGTCCTTCAGATGCTATTCAAATAAGTTATGTAATGAATCCGTCCTTTTGATCCAAGGTTGAAAAAGTAATTATAAGATGGAGGTGTGAACAGAACTTTATCAGCCAGTTGTACAGACAAAAATATATACAGAAATTGTGTAACCAGACTTATAGCTAAATAGGCAGAGGCTATAAATTGACTGATTTCATGTTACCTAAAGCTTCACAAGTGGAAAGAATCTTCAGTTGTCGCAATACCCCTGGTGCCTTTGGAAGATTGCCCTGACATTCATACAGTAAGCTAAAGGGTATAATAACTATTGCGTGAACACAATTTTCATGTGCAGCATAGAAGGACCTATTTAGACTTGGGGTTTAACCATTAAAGAGGTTCTCCGTTGTAGACAAATTATCCTCTATCCATAGCTTAAGTGATAACTTGTTGATCGGTGGGGGCTATTTGCTGGGACCTGCACGGATTGGGGAAATAGGGCACTTCAATTCTCATGTGTGACCACAAATGATAAGCGAACGTGCTTGGATATGCTCGGATGCTAACCGAGTGACTTCAGCATGGCAATCCTCTCAAACAGCCGCAAGACAAGCAGCCACGTGGACTTGAACATATTTTTTGAGCATGCCAAAGCTCGGTTAGCACCCGAGCATGCCTTATCTGACGACGTTCGCTCATCACTAGTGACCACAGCTCCATTCATTCCCTATGTGGCTGCTAAGCACTGCACTTCACTTTTTCCAGCAGACCCAAAGACAAAGAGCGGAACGGCAGTCAGACAACAACTCCTTGATCTGCCGATCAGTCGATAGGTAATAACTTGTTTTCACTCAACGAATCCTTTAAATCTTAACTATGAATTATACAGGATGCAATGAAAACCTACTACACAACGCCTAAAAAGGTAAGAAACTTGGATTATTATGGCAGCACACCCAATGGACACCAAAAACAGCAAAAAATGAATCCTATTCAATTTAACCATACATTTTTTTTTCTAAATCAAGAAGGTTCGGAGTAGTTGGCAGTTATAATAATGCAGGAGGATGGTCTGGATTTTTCCATTCAGGACAACAGTATTTATGATTAAAGCTCTGAAAGCAGAATGGTCAGCATCTAGATAAGCACAACTCAGGCTTTCACCTCATTAGTCCTGTATTTACTAGAATGTGGAAATGAGAAGTTTCTGATTCAGCTGGGCTATTTCTGGAGTACTCTAGCCTGCATGCCTACAGCACTCCCACACATGCAGTCAGGCTTCATTCCTCACTAGGCAGCTTCAGACAGTCAAGACAAATGCTGCTGAACATTTTAATTAAATATACATCATGCAGGATTATTCCACGGTCTAAAATAAGAGACAAAGCAGCCGCATTGTAATTAAAATGGCACTGCAAAGATAAAGTCATTTAAAGGTTGTAATAGACTGAAAACAAGTGGTAGAATCCTTAGCCAGCCATCTGCTTAAGGAGCCTGCTAAATACTGTACTAATCGACAATGAGTTAGAAGCCATTCAGGCAGCACAAGGTCTTGCTGAACTGCCTGGAAAATTAACTAGCTAAAGCACTCTTTAATAGATGAGGTATTGTGTTCTGCCTCAAGCCACACTTATAAAATAGCCACTATCAAATATAAGAGCATATATTCATTTATTAAGGTGACTGCTAGAAGTCGAGAAGTGGAGTAACTAGAGCCCAATGGGCCCCATAGCAAAGTTTTGACCTGGGTCCCCACCTACAAGTTGGACCCTGTGCATTAGCCCTTGTAGCGTTCAAAATCTTATAAAGACATACATGTTGCCCACTCATAATGTAATAATGTCACCCAACCTAGACCCCTTCCTGATATAATGTCCTCCTTCCTGGGCCCCTTCTGGTAATAATGTCTCCTATCCTGTGCTTCTTCCAGTAATAATGCCCCCATCCTGGACCCCTTACAGTAATTACAGTAATAATGTCCAACATCCTCTGTTCCTTCCTCATATAATGTCCTCCATCCGGGTCCCCTTCTTGTCACAGCTCTATTTTTCCAGTGGTGACAAGCTATTCTTAGAGTGCATGTTTTCATTTTCTTCACCTTTGTCCAAAAGCAATCCATGCATCTGATGAAGATCAGGGATCTGACTGAAACGTTAAGCATTAAACTGTGGATTGCACCTGTAAATAAAACACATTAATTAGCAATTTTCTACAAGTGATATTGTTTTCTAGTAATAATGTCCAAACATCCTGAGCCCTGTCCTGATATAATTTCACCCTTCCTCGACCCTTGTTAGCAATATATGTCCCCCATCATGGGCTGCTTTCAGTAACATACAGTATGTCCCCCATCCAGGACCCCTTCCTTGTATAAGCTCCTGTACCCATCCTGCAATAATTTTCCCCAGTCTGCTGCTGTTCTCTAACATATTAAAAAAAAGATTCTTCTCACCTTCCACCGTACCCACAATGCACTTTTCTATAGCCGACGCAGAGGTTGAAAGCTGTCTTCGCTGTGCCTGTTATGGGTGTCACATGACATCACTGCTATGTGTGTCTGTGAGTGGCACACCAAAGTCAGCTGCCGGCCTCTGATTGGCCAGTTACATGTATTGCGGTGCAGGGACCTGACAGGTCCCTGCGCCACAATACATTTCAGCTGAATGTGCGTCCTCGGATATACATCCAGTTGAAATACGTGCAGGTGTTGGTAGACCCAATCATGGTTGCAGCCTCTGCGACTGTGATCATTACATCCCTGAAGGCATTACCAGAATTAGGCCACGTTCACACATTCAGTATTTGGTCAGTATTTTACATCAGTATCTGTAAGCCAAAACCAGTAGTGGATGATAAATACAGAAGTGGGGACGCGTTTCTATCATACTTTTCCTCTGATTGTTCCTCTGAATCCTCTCCTGATTTTGGCTTACAGATACTGAGGTAAAATACTGACTAAATACTGAAAGTGTGAATGTGGAGTTACCCTCCATCATTACCATGGTCAATAGTGACAAGCAGATGCCAAATTTTAAAGACAGTTTTTTAAAGAGAACATATCTCTCCTAATATGTCTGTTTTAGTAAATATCTGTTTTCGCATGAAATAACAGTTTTGGAGAACCTATAATTCTGTGTTTTACCATTCCTCTCTTATTCCTCCTAGAAATTTATGAAGAAAAATGTCAACTTGGTCCTTGTATTCTGTGACATGATCCAGCCGAGGCTGACCAAGTTAGGAAAATGGTAACCCCCCATTGTCAATTTATATATTTCTAGGAAGAGTAACAGAGAAAGGCAGAGTTCCTTATAAAGATGCTACAGATTTGTTCTTTCATATAGAGAATTGCGCTGATCCTGTGTCTACCTACAATAGTAATACACAATAGTGAGGAGTCATCACAGAATTCCTTTGAACCACACTAATTACCCTCTAATACACAGTGCTCAGCAGAACATCCCCTTTGAATAGTAAAATTTGAATCAATGAACACAAGAACAATTTCCAAAATTTTGACAAGACTGAGTTTCATAGAACATATTTTTAACTCGTAACATGAAAGCAAAGTTAATAATATAACTTTCATCAAAAAATCTTCAGTTTTATTCAAATTAGCTGATGCAAAAATGAATACACCTCACATCAAAAACAACTACATCTAATATTTTGCATAACTTCCATGATTTTTAAGGAGAGGTATGAATAAGTTGGTAACGTATTGCAACATCTATATTTTTCCATTTTTCAAGAATGACCTCTTTTATATGGATGCTGGATGGAGACTTTTTTTTTCGGTTGGCTTCAGATCAGTAGGTATACTTGCCACTGAATCACTTTCATCCTGTTCTTCAAAAATCCAAAATATTTGCATTTTGGATCATTGTCCTGTTGGAAAAGTGCACCTTTACCAAGGGCACGGGGTGATGGTAGCATCTTCTCTTACAATATACAGCAGTACATCTAGGAATTCATGATACCATCAATAAAATGCAGCTACCTGACACCAGCAGTGCTCGTACAACCCCACATAAGGACACTTCCACCACCGTGTTTCACTGTAGGCGCCATGCATTTAGAAAAATGCATGATACATCAAACCCAAAAGAATCATTTTTCCACCTTTAATGGTACCCATAGTCTGTTCAAATCCATTGAGAAACAAAATGAAATAATTTTGAGGGGTCAATAAATATAACAAAACTAAAATAATGTAATTGCATAAGTATGAACACTCTCTTATAATTGGGGATGTGGTTTTATTCAGAATTAGATGATCACATTTAGGGCTCATACTC
>VIAB01000474.1:169050-182910 GCA_009801035.1 Oophaga pumilio
TTTGTGTCATTCTCAAAACTTTTGGCCATGACTGTACCTCTAGACATCTACCTTGCCTAGAGAGCCCGATTTATTGAAACTTACTAGTGTTCAGTTGAGCCCTACCATCTAATTGATAACGTATATTTTCAGTTCTTTCAGGCATATGCAATATCTTATTTGTGAAGATCTCTGCTAGAACAATATACTCCAAAGTCGTTTCAGAGACCGTGTGAACGTCAGATCATATTAAGATCATCATGTTAAATTCTGCAGCTTTAACAAGAGACAAGGCACAACATATTCTTAGTAATACAATAGCCCTGGAAAACACTGTAGAGTTCGAGTGAATGCTTAACCTCAAGCTAGAACTCTAATGCCACCTATTGGAAGTAGCAATCCTAAAAGTCAATGTCGACCCTTTAACGAGCCTTGTCACATGACTTAGGATAAAAGCCAAACCAGGATCTCAATTTGCAGACACTGTGTTTCGGGGTACTGCCCCTCGTCAGTGCAAAGTGTGATATGTTAAAGGGTCGACATTGACTTTTAGGATTGCTACTTCCAATAGGTGGCACTAGAGTTCTAGTCCTCTTCCTCTCTAATGGGGTTGTAAACACTTTCTCCTAACCATTTATATAGGCTGTGTGGGCTGATGACATTCATGACCTGTCAGCTCCAGAGGCGGCTGGATGGAGCTGCGCCGCTCCATTCATTGCTTACATGTGACTGTCAGCGGTGGTGGATGTTAGATCCCCCCCAACAATCTGATATTAATGACCGATCCTGTAGATAGGCCATCAATATCATTAGCACAAATAATCCCTTTAAATCTATTGTCTCTCAGCAATATAAAATGCAGTCTCATGGAAGCTCTGCTGGTACTGACAGGGTACGCCCGAGGTGACTAGACATTTCCCCAGTAGTAGTCTCTCTGAGGAAACCGGCACATTACATCATTATGTGCCAGTAATTCATATGAATGGATGGATGGGCCAGTCATTCTCATCTGCTCCTCTAGTGCATGGCCCATTTCTGCCTCTCAGAGGGGGTACAGTAAATTTAGTGCTACTTTAATGTGACTTGAGTCCTGGTTGTTGATATTTGCTAAAACAGGTTGACACAAATGTATAAAATTCAGCCCTTTTTTGTTAGTCTTCGTTTCAATCAGACTAGGGAGCCTTTGGTATAGGATATTCCAGGGTGTCATCTGAATGCATTTATCAAACTGGGAAAACAACTTCTAGCAACATTGACACGAAGGCACAAGAAGGGTGCAGTCAGCTCTGAGAAGTCAGCTACCGAGCCAGATACCTTCTGTCCGTCTGCTCTTCTGTGTATGAAGCGAAGAGCATTTATTTCTCCTAAATGTAAAACATCACAGGTGCCATTATCTCTTATAGGTATCAAAGCATTGACTATTTCATGCTGAAAGCGGAGTGTGCAGCATGGAGGTTGTAGCATGTGCATCCGCGGGTAATCACGGGCATTGGCCCTGGATTAGAGCTCTGAATTACTTCACAGTAAAGGGTTAACATTGCCGTTGTGCTTCTGAAAGAGGGTTGTAGGAGAATTCATAGCTGCAGGATCGAGAAAACGACCCACCCCCACCAACAGTGAGAAAACGGATCACCCCGGCCTCTTCACGCCTGGGTCCAGAAGGTAAGAAACCAGCGATAAAGCATGAAGAGGAGAAGCATAAGGGTGCAGTAGAAAACCCCAAAGCCCAGGAGGTGGGAGGAAAGAGCAGGTGCACGCGAGCCGTCTCCAGAGGAGAGGAGACTTTCCAGAGTCACCGTAACGCTGCAGAGGTTTAGCTGGAGAATGTCTGAAGGGAGACAAACTTTGTCCTGTCCAGAGTGGGGTCAGCAGGAAGGGAAAAACAGAAAGCAGAGTCAGTCATGCAAACACCATCATGCAGTTAGACAAGAGTACGAGACAAAGGGAAGGGTAGAAAATGGACATAATGAAGCAGTTAATGTTCTCCTCTCCCCGCACATATCCCGTATGGAAACATTGGTGTTAGAGAAGAAGAGATTTCATATTTTATGACCTATAATTCTGATAACAATTCCTTAGACCTTTACAAATATCCAGACATCAGAAGTATCTAGAAATTTCACAGCTGTGCCCATGTCATGCTCAAAACACAATTGGGTATAAACTGGATTGCATAGCTCCAAACTGACTTTTCAGCTTGTTCTCCACAATATCCAGGCTGAACAGATTACAATTGGTGATGAGCGGACGTGCTCGGATAGGGCGTTATAGGATAAGGCGTTTGTGGCTGCACATGCAGGGATAGCCTAAAGAACAAGCACTCCCTGCATGTGTTGCAGCTGTCGAACAGTCACGACACATGCAGCCGCGGTGACTCTGAAGATATCTTTCGAGCACTCCGAAGCACCCGAGCATGCTCCGATAACGCCTTATCCGAGCACATTCACTCATCACGAATTACAATTTTGCCAGTCTTGCTCCAGTTTTGTACCAAACACCCTGCAGGAGACCACAAACCAAGGAGCAGATAATAGATGGGCAGAAATATTTTCTGGAAAGCCACAGGGAGCTTAAGATAAAAGCCCTATGTGGCTCCGATGCAATGGCCTATTTTCTAGAGCGGACTCTACAACTTCACCATATGAATGGCAGCTTTAACTCAATGGTTAAAGAAGAATAAGCTGCTGCCAGATACTTCTGATGGCAGAAATGAAGCCTGAGGCACCTTCCACCATCTCGATTATCACTTACATTTGCCGTTAGGGCTAAACCTAATGTACGCTTTGCTTGGTAAAGGGCAACGGTAACTCACAATGGCAGATTTAAAACACATCACAAAACTGAAATGGAAAGATGTGGATGTTGCAATGAAAAAAGAAAGTTAGAACAAAAGCTAGAATGTGAGAAGAAAGAGTAATGGGCATGACGTGTACTTTTAAAATAACACAAAAGTGAATAGAATATTGTGTTCTCATATGGTAGAGACTTAATGACAGCGTTTTCTTACCTGGGGAACGCCAATTTTTTTGCAGGCTTCCAAGAAGTTTTCTACATTTCTCCTGCATTTCGCCATTTTGAGCTTAGGCTACGGAAGACAGACAATAACTGTTACTGGGGAAAGCACACCATTTATTTCCCATTTTTTAGCATAGAGAATAAGACAATAGCACCATACTTACAACAGCAGGTGAGGGAACATGGATGCTCGGCACAGATCTTGGCCGAACATGATTGGCTAAATGACACAACACCACGCCATCTGTGAGGGCCGCCCCTAAGTCGGTGGGAAGTGATACCTTTAGCCGTGATTCAATATTCTAAGGGGGAAAAAAAGGAAAACTTTGAAATTAAAGCAGTTATGTCAGAGCTTTTACAGTTTGCAGCAATCGGCATGACAAGTTGGAGACCACGACTATTGAGTATTAAGACTACTACAATGAAATGGTCTGCCTTATGGAGGCTTCACCCGCCTGTATTCTAGCTGGATTTTTCTGCCTGCATCAAGGCTGCAGTTCCAAGCCCAAATAGTGGATGTAATATGGATAAGAAAAAACGGCCGCAATATGTTCAAGTGAACATTCCATTATTCTTTCTTGAAATAAAGCAATGAAAAAAAAATGGAGTCCGGTGTTCAAAGAAAAAAAAAAATGTCCCCCGTCCAGGATCTCTCTAACCACCATTTGTAATGGGCTTTTCTCACAAGGAACTAAAAGTGCAGTCTGGGAATAAAATATGACAAAATAATCATAAGTCTTACTTTAACAGTGAGTCCTAAAAACATTTATCAGTTATCCAAAGCAGAGATGAAAACTGTATGATTGCTGTAGGTCTGACTGGTAATAGCGTTATGGTTCCTAAGAAGGAGGGTAGCCTGAAGCAATAGTGAGCATGTGCAACATAGTGCAATGGTGGACTGGCTTACTACCACTTCAGTCACTCAGTGAAGTTTGGGATCCACTCTGCTAATCGGTAGGTGTCCCAGTGTACAATATAATACAGTAGTCCCTCAGTAAAGTTCTGTAGGAATTATCTGTGGTGATAGATCTTCTGGTGCATTAACGTGTTTCATTCTTGCAATATTTTGACACGTGGAAGTATGAGGATGGTATAATGGCAGAGATCTGGTTCTAGAGACTAATTACACCCAAGTTGTCCACATGTGGCGAGCATTGAAGGATTGTGTTCTCTAGGGATAGGTCTGTGGATTGTGTTAGTTAACACTGTGCTGTTAGAGGCTCACATCCGACCAAGAGAACTTCAGTTTGGCCAAGGTACAGTTTTCGTCTGCGGACGTTTATTCAGTAGCTCAGGTGATCGGTAGGATGACGACTTTCGACTAACCTCTGCACTAATCTGTACCTCCCACTCCAAGACTTCTTTCGCGCTGCGCCAATCCTCTGGAATGCTCTACCCCAAGAAATTAGGACAATCCACAACTTATACA
Source organism: Oophaga pumilio (assembly GCA_009801035.1). Classification (NCBI taxonomy): domain Eukaryota; kingdom Metazoa; phylum Chordata; class Amphibia; order Anura; family Dendrobatidae; genus Oophaga; species Oophaga pumilio. Next base: position 173,474 of record VIAB01000474.1, read on the forward strand.
GTTTTAGGTGCTTCCTCAAAACACATTTGTTCAGAGCGGCCTATGACGTTCCCTTATCAAAGTGATTCTAGGTGTAAGTGTGTGTGTGTAGACCATTCACTATCTCCATCCATCCCTCCCTCATTCCCTCAAGATGGCTGGACCATCATTGTAAATACACCATTGCATATACACAACTGTACTTTGCACCCCTCTAAACTCATTGTAGATTGTAATTTCTCACGAGCAGAGTTGTTTTATTTTGCTTTAACTATTGTATTATTGTTAATGTTGTTACTTAGACTGTGGTGTTTGAAACTATATTTTGGCGCTATATAAAGATTATTATTTTTATTAAAGGAGTTAAAAAGATTTAATGTATCAATTCATGGGAGTAGAACTACTGGGACCTGCAACGATCAGCAGAACGGGGAACTTTCATGCCCATTAGAGCAGAATGGCGGTGCACTTGCTCAACCAATGCTCCATTAAATCCCCATGGAGCAGAAGAGAACAGCGCTCAACTTTTTCAGATTTATGAACCCAGATTGCAAAGGATCATAAATGCAGCCAGCTGATGGTATGTAGTTTGAGAATAATAGCTTTCTTTAACGTTTCCTAGTAAGGCAGGTTAGAGACAGGTCTGCAGCCACTGATGGCATCTAGGCCAACGGAGGACTTCTTCAGAAGAGACATGACCACTTATTGCAGTCTTAGCTCGCATCTTTTATTGAATCTCCACATGTAGAGTCGGTGCCATGTGGTGTAGCAGTTCGTTTGGCAGCTACAAACCTTTCTGAGTTGATCTGAGACGTCCAATTCCTCTTGCCTAATTTTGTGGCTTGTACAATCACTATGAGGAGGAGTGTTACCTGTTAACAGAAGACAATGTAGAAATCACTAGAATGCACTACTACAATCCAACATATCTGATTACCATCATCAGAACAAGTAGCCATCTGGTAGAAACGCAATGTGCTTGTTCCACAGCAGGAAAATGGCAGAAGCTGGATTCTTCACAAATGAATACAATATTAGTAAATTGAAATATAGATGTTATGTTTTAAAATATAGGGATGATAGGAATGATTTTTTTCCATTTTATCTGCATGCTGATTCAGAACTGCAACCTTTAAGACTTAAGGCACTGCCACACTTAGCGATCGCACTAGCGATCACGACAACGACACGACCTGGCGAGATCGTTAGTGTGATCGCTATGTGGTCGCTAGTTAGATTCCAAACACATCTCATCAGCGATCTGTATAACGACCTCTGCAGTCGCTGGGAAAACCTAGTCTCACCTGCGACGCTGGTGAAGTCGTTCATAAAGGGTGTCACACTCAGCGATTCAGGCTCACCAGCGGGACACCAACGACCAAAAAACGGCTCAGAACGTTCATAAGCGATCAACGACATCTCAGCAGGGACCACATCGCCGCTACATGTCACACACAGCTGCGTCGCTAACGAGATCGCTACTGCGTCATAAAATCGGTGACACAGTAGCAATCTCGTTAGCGATCTCGCTTAGTGTGACAGTACCTTAAGGGCCTTTTCTGATTAAGTTTTCTCCTTATGTCGGACCTCTGTCGTGCATCATTTTGTGCCATACATACCTACCGGAGGCGGAAGGCTATAAATGTAAATGAGCTCTCTCACTTACTTCTCTTGACGTCTTCTCGAACAGCGGCCCGGAATAAGAAGCTTTCTGGACGCTGAGGGGAGCATCGATATGATGTAGCAGATGCTGGTGAGGACAAATGTACTACAAAAAATAAAACAATTTTTTTTTTATAGATTTCAATCACAATTGCAAAGATCATGTTAACTGATTACATCATATTTAAGCATTTATCTTGCACGTGCAACAGTTGCATTTCCCATGCTCACCATTAAAGGTAGAGTGCATAAAAACTACTATTGTGTACTACATAACCAAATTTAGAAGTGCACAACAGACTAACTGTGCTTGTGCCCATGAACGACCTTCCAGGAGAAAAGAAAATCACAGTTTGCACTTTTCTGGCTCTTTTTACTGTGCAGAACAATGTGTGTAAAGGCAAGAAGCTTTGTTTTACAGAGCAGAATCGTGCAGATAACCGCAAGCGGCTCTGGAGTCTGTCTGCAATGCAGAACACTAGACAGATCTGCAAATGGACCCCAACTATTACAACAGCCGTATGGACCAGGCCTAACAAGAGTTTGGGGAGATTGCAGCATGAAAGATCTCCAAGAATATCCCAAAGTGCCACTGGAATTAATACCAAAGCTAAAATGAAGAAAAAAACAAATATATCAAAAAGGAAGCCTAACACTCAGGTGAAAGCTAAGAAAGCTAAGGCCAAGTGCTGCATGGAATTTTGTATCAACTTTATAGTTATTGGTGTTTACTTAAAGGGGTAGTCAACGACTAAGACAACCCCTTCTTGAACTAAATGTTTGGCCTCAATAAAATAAAAAAAACCCTACACTCACCTCCCTTGTCAGTGCCGTTAGCAGTCGCAGTCCTGGAGCTCTGGTGTAGTGGCCACCACCACCAGAGCTGCCGCCACAACCAGATCTGCCGCCTCGGCGCCACCACCACCAGAGCTGCCGCACCCCCAACCTTCTGTTTCTTCCCCATTATCCCGTAGAATGCAAGTCCGCAAGGACAGGGTCCTCTCCCCTCTGTACCAGTCTGTCATTGTAAATTTGTTTACTGTAAACGATATCTATAACTTTGTATGTAACCCCTTCTCATGAACAGCAGCATGGAATTAATGGTGCTATATAAATAATAATAATAATAATAGTGGAATGACATGTGGTGCCCGGCACCGAATAAACGCTAGTGTCACTGTTTCCGCCTTTGTATGGACTGAACATGAAAGGAAGTCAGATCAGCTGCAGCCCTGGCTTCCTCTTCAGATTCAATCAGTACGAAGGTGAGGACGGTAATGCCAGCGCTAATTGGGCACCACATGTTATTCCACAGCACCAGAGCTCTGGGTCGGCGAGTGTTGACACCGCTGGAATGACACCAGCACGGGAAGTGAGTATAGTTTTTTTTATTTTATCGGTGCCAAACATTTCTGCCTTTTATGATGAGGACACCTTTAATTTCATATAAAATGGCCTAAAAATTAATTTAATATAAAATGGCCTAAAACCGTCACACTCACACGGCACATGCACACTCGCAGGTACAATTCAGAATGAACTTACCAGTCTGAGAGGTGGGTGAAATGGGAGTCAGCGACGACCTCTCATCACTCTGTTAAAAGTTCAAAAAGAAAAAGTAGAATAAATGGCATTCTTATGATAAAGTGAAAGACCGTGAAAAGGAACAAGGATGTAACAACATGCACGGGGTAACACCAGCTACTAAACGGCGGTCACTGAAGCCAATATACATAGAGAGCTTAGAAGGGAACCGGTCAGGTCCCATGACTGTCCCCAAACACTACAGTCACAGTATGGGTGCAGATTTCTTTATTCTAAGGAGGCATTTTATGTGCTAACACTGCAGTGTTTGAAGAATGAAGTATTGTTCAGGCACAGATCGGGGGGGGAATCTGTTCTCCTGTGCGGATCATACGTCGCATCTGCTAATCAATCCTCCTTGTGTGTGATGGACCTCCTTCATAACAGTCCTACGAAAAAGAGTGGAGCATGAATATTGTCACTCAAGTCCAGGGAACAGCATTTGGAAAATTTCGAGACAGGACTAATAGAAGGAAGATGTCACACTGGACTAGTCCTGATCGGATATGTGACACTGCAGAATAAAGGTTCATTCTCCAAACATCCATTCAGATTCAGAAATCTTCAGGCACACCGCTGAAGCAGTGCTTGGGGACAGTCAGGTTCCCTTTTCGGCAGCCATTTGGATACACCAGAAGACAGATTATCAAACAGTTTTCAGTATCAGTCATTGTGAGGGATGATAAAGTCTTTACATAGTCGTGGCCAAAAACTTTCAAGACCAACACAGATTTTGGTTTTGACAAAGTCTGCTGCTTCATTGTGTTTAGATCTTTTGGTCAGATGTTTCTATGGTTCCTGAAGTGTAATCATCAGCATTTCATACGTTTTTAAGCTTTTATTAACAAACACACCAAGTATATGCAAAGACTCAATATTTAGTGTTCATCCTCATTTTCCAAGACTTCTGCCCTTTGCCCTGGCAGCTGGATATCAGCTTCTGGGCCAAATCCTGACTGATGACAGCCCATTCTAACCTAATCAGTGCTTTGGAGTTTATCACAATTTCTGGGTTTTTGTTTTTACACCCGCTTTTTAAGGATTCACCACAATTTCTCAATTGTATTAAGATCTGGGGAATATCCTATCCATTGATCTAAAATCAATGTTTTGTTCACCAAGCAATTTTGTTATCACTTTTGCCTTGTGGCATTATGCTCCATCACACTAGAATAAGCATTGTTCATCACCAAATGGCTTCTGGATGATTGGGAGAAGCTGCTCTTGGAGGATGTTTCGTTCCCATTCTTTATTCTTGACAGTGTTTTTAGGCTGAATTGCAAGTCCAGTGTACACATCGGGTAACTAAGCTCCGTGCAGTGCTTAGTTATCCGATGTTTTGCCTGGATACCAGCTCCCAGCGCAGCACGCAGAAGCTGGTATCCAGTGTACACATCGGGTAACTAAGCTCCGCGCAGTGCTTAGTTATCCGATGTTTAGCCTGGATACCAGCTCCCAGCGCAGTACACAGAAGCTGGGAGCTGGTATCCAGTGTACACATCGGGTAACTAAGCGCCGCTCAGCGCTTAGTTACCTGATGTTTACCCTGGATACCAGCGTGCTCGCTGGTCCTGATCGCTGGTGAGTCTGCCTATGTGACAGCTCACCAGCAATCAGCTAACGATGTCCCAGCGATCCCATCCACGTCGGATCGGTGGTGGGATCGCTGGGACATTAAAGAGTGTGATGGGACCCTTACAAGCAGCCTGTCCTGGCCTAAGAAGCCCACTTAATGCAGAGCCATTGCTGACTGCATGTATTTCCTTGGAGGGAACCATGGTTAACAGAAAACGACAATGATTTTGAGCACTGCCCCCTTTTAAAGCAACCAATCCGCTCTTACAATTCCTTCAGAATGAGTGATATCAGCTGACTTCTTCTAGTTAACACTTTCTCTGAAACTAACGAGACGATCACTGCAATGATGTAAGCAGGTCATTTTGTGGCAGGGCTGAAATTCATGTAAATGGGGTTTTTGTGATTAAGTTAATTTTCATAGCAAGAAATGAGTTTGCATTTTTTTAAAATTCATCTGACCATTCTTCATAATCTAATGTTAAAAGGAATTTGCCAGAATATTTTTTACTATGTAATCTGAGAGCAGCAAGATGTAGGGGCTGAAAGCCTGATTCCAACAATGTGTCACATAATAGGTTGTGCAATAAAATCAGTGCTACCTGCAGGAGATTATCACTACAGGACTAAGTGTCTCATGCCTTCTTGTCAACTGCTCTGTGTAACCCCCCCCCCACACTACTGATTAGCATCTTTCTGCCTATGCACAGTGTACAGTCATGGCCAAAAGTTTTGAGAATGACACAAATATTAATTTTTACAAAGTCTACTGCTTCACTTTTTCTAATGGCAATTTGCATATACTCCAGAATGTTATAAAGAGTGATCAGCTTAACAGCAATTACTTGCAAAGTCAATATTTGGCTAGAAAATGAACTTTATCCCCCAAAACACATTTCAACATCATTGCAGCCCTGCCTTAAAAGGACCAGCTAACCTCTTTTCAGTGATTGCTCCATTAACACAGGTGTGGGTGTTGATGAGGACATGGCTGGAGATCAATCTGTCATGATTAAGTAAGAATGACACCACTGGACACTTTAAAAGGAGGCTGGTGCTTGGCATCATTGTTTCTCTTCTGTTAACCATGGTTATCTCTAAAGAAACACGTGCAGTCATCATTGCAATGCACAAAAATGGCCTAACAGGGAAGAGTATCGCAGCTAGAAAGATTGCACCTCAGTCAACAATCTATCGCATCATCAAGAACTTCAAGTAGAGAGGTTCCATTGTTGCCAAAAAGGCTCCAGGGCGCCCAAGAAAGACCAGCAAGCGCCAGGACCGTCTCTTAAAAGTGTTTCAGCTGCGGGATCGGGCTACCAGCAGTGCAGAGCTTGCTCAGGAATGGCAGCAGGCAGGTGTGAGTGCATCTGCACGCACTGTGAGGCGGAGACTCTTGGAGCAAGGCCTGGTCTCAAGGAGGGCAGCAAAGAAGCCACTTCTCTCCAGAAAAAACATCATGGACAGACTGATATTCTGCAAAAGGTACAGACAGTGGACTGCTGAGGACTGGGGTAAAGTTATTTTCTCTGATGAATCCCCTTTTCGATTGTTTGGGACATCAGTAAAACGCCTCATTCGGAGAAGACAAGGTGAGCGCTACCACCAGTCTTGTCTCATGCCAACTGTTAAGCATCCTGAAACCATTCATGTGTGGGGTTGCTTCTCAGCCAAGGGAATCGGCTCTCTCACAGTCTTGCCTAAAAACACAGCCATGAATAAAGAATGGTACCAGAATGTCCTCCAAGAGCAACTTCTCCCAACCCTCCAAGAGCAGTTTGGCGATCAACAATGCCTTTTCCACCATGATGGAGCACCTTGCCATAAAGCAAATGTGATAACTAAATGGCTCAGGGAACAAAACATAGAGATTTTGGGTCCATGGCCTGGAAACTCCCCAGATCTTAATCCCATTGAGAACTTGTGGTCAATCATCAAGAGATGGGTGGACAAACAAAAACCTAAAAATTCTGACAAAATGAAAGCATTGATTGTGCAAGAATGGACTGCTATCAGTCAGGATTTGGTCCAGAAGTTGATTGAGAGCATGCCAGGGAGAATTGCAGAAGGTCCTGAAGAAGAAGAGTCAACACTGCAAATATTGACTTGCTGCATTAACTCATTCTAACTGTCAATATAAGCTTTTGTTACTCATATGTTTGCAATTATATTTCTGTCTGTGATAAAAACATCTGTCAAACACACATAAAAACCAGAGGGCAGCAGATCATGTGAAAATATAATATTTGTGTCATTCTCAAAACTTTTATCCATGACTGTACACAGAAAGCAGTCAGTGTGGGCGGGGTTATACAGAGCTCCCTATTTGAGCACTGCTATATCTGCAGCAGAGAAAACAGTTTCAAAATGACAGCATGCAAATTAGAAAGTGACATATTGCTGGAATCAAGGTCTCAGCCCCTACATCATGCTGCTCTCGGATTAAATAGCAAAAACCTGGTGACAGATTCCCTTTTTGCATAATGCTACTATAAATACTGAATCAGCAAACTCTGTGAAAACATTTCTGTGCGAGTCTCAAAACTCAGCAGAATGTAGCCTTGGAGTAGCCATTATCAGACAGATTGCTTACAGCTCCCTGGTATTTTGTGCTGCCTGTCCTCCCATAAACAGCACTCTCTGGGGTCAATGGCAGCAGCTATGTCCCTATGACCCCTCAGCTCCGCTGATAGGCCTCCGTAGCCACCACAAATTCTGCTGTCTGAACACATACAGTACATGTCACTGAACACTTTAATGACTCTCAATAGTGAAGGTTACACTGACACATGAGGCAGGAGAGGGAGAAGACCAAAACCCCAGTAATGGCATGCTTTATTCACCTGCAGGTGGCTTCCTGGCCTCCTTTTAATGGTATTGGTGTTATTGTCAACCTCAAAGAAAAAATGAGGCTCAAAGCCATTCTGCCAGCAGGAGGAAGAAGACAGAAGAGACAGAAACAGGGTGGCTCAAATGAAAGCAATTGAGAGAAAATATCATCTTGCACCGCACCCACAAGAAAAAGGCAGCCAAGTGCATGCGAAGATTAGAGAGCAGAAAGCAAAGCAATGATTACTCAATGGAGACAAATGTGGTTTTACAGATCATTTTACAGAAGACGTTTAGGAGATGAAGAACAGTTATCAGGAAGCACAGCCACAGAAGAGAAAAAAACAGTCCTGATTACATGGCAAAGCTTTTTATAGGTTGGACTCTATTCACATGTTACCAATACTAAAGAAAAAAGGTTAGCACATAATGAATGAATTCCAGTGGAACAAATAGTTTAGCTCGGAATCAGCATCGGCCTCCATATAATCCATGCACAACGCAACTCGCTACATTTTCTTATATTACACAGATGAAAGATCAAAGACCAGACCGATTAAAGAAAAAAAAAATATATATATATATTTGGACATCTAAATGAATGGCATCACTTCATAATTACTGTTATTTGGAATGAAAATTTAAAGAATTACTTTTCCAAACATTTGTCATCTATCATTTTCCAACATCACCTATTTACCTCATAAGTAAAAAAAGGCAGGATGGGTTAGGGAATGACCTCTGCATTCCTATTAATCCCCAATGTAAGGGGATAGGTTCCAACTTTGCTGAGGTCTAGTTGGGACACATGCACACAATAGGGCAATACTGCCAGAGAAGTAAGAGGGTGAGAGAGATGGCAGAGCTCGCCTGGGGAGTTGTGTAAGCCTAAGGCTGGGTTCATATTGCATTAATGCAGTCCGTTTAACAGATTGCGTTACACCATGGCATAACGCGATGTAACGCAGTCCGTTAATGCTGCCATTAACCCCCATTACCGAGCGCATCGCTAACGTATGCCATAACTGGCATGTGCTAGCGATGTGCCGTCATTCTGTGACGGACCCTCGGACGCGGGCTGCAGCATCCGAGGGTCCGTCACTATTAGCACAGATGAAGCATCTGCGCTAGCGGTATAGCATAACGCATATGCGTTGAACGGGCTGTATGAACACAGTATGAACCTGGCCTTAGGATCCACGGCAGAAGGAGAAATTCTTCCAGCAATTCACTTTAATGGAGAGATCACGGTACCTGGACTGCGCTTGTGGGAATGAAGAAGCCTCAATGGTATACAATTAAGGTTTTTATTCACACCAATGCATTTCTGGACGGACTGGTGCCTTTTTCAAGGTAAAAAAAAAAAATCAAATGGCTTTTTACCTTTAAAAAGGCACCAGTCAGGGGCCAAAACGCGTTGGCGTGAATACAACCTTAATTGTATACCACCAAGGCTTCTTCATTCCCGTAAACACAGCCTAAGTCCCATCGTCATTGCCTTTAGCTACAAGACTATAGCTGGTAGACATTTGGAAAGAGTGGTGATTGACTATGTTCACCGACACAGAATGACAACCCTGACACACAGAGAAGCAGAGCGCTTGGCTACTTCCGTCAGTGCCAAAGATCTCAAACACAGAGCACACGAGCACACTTTTATATACAGTACCTAAATATACTTGCAGACAAAATGGGTGCAGATTGCCAAAGGCTACAAATCTGTTGACTTGTTCATGAGGTTGAATACTTTTGCAATTAGGTGAAAGCGAAAGACGGATTTTGGTAAGAACTTACCTGTAAAATCCTTT
>VIAB01000474.1:228557-240979 GCA_009801035.1 Oophaga pumilio
GCACCATGGAATTAATGGCGCTATATAAATAAATAATAATAGTTTATGGTGCTCTCGTGTGCATGTTTTCTAATCTGCATGCAGTCAGTTCTTAAAACAGCCAGCACGTTAACCCCTAGATCTGGATTTCTCACTACTTAAGATGAACAGAAACGGCTTGATAAATTCTATAGCCCTGATTAGGGTTGAGCATTCCGATACCGATACCTGAAATCCAATGTAAGTCTATGGGAACAAAATATCGGAATTAAAAATATTCCGATATTTTGTTCCCATAGACTTACATTGGATTTCAGGTATCGGAACCGGGTTTCGGTATCGGAATGCTCAACCCTAGCCCTGATTCATCAAAGCTTTCCATCCCAAAAAAAGTGGCATAAAAGCTGTGAAAAAAATTGTAAAATTTTGGTGCAAGTCAGGGTGGCAGCAAAATTTTACGACTTTCGATGTTTTAACGTTTAACGTTCGTTTTTTTTCCAACTCCCCTGAAATGGAAAGAAGAGTTTGGGCGAGTGATTCCACAGTGTAGCCACAGCAGGACACCCCACTTTGTTCACCACCTATTCCCAAACTGGATTGTGCCTCGGAAATGTACGGCTTTAGATAAAAGTTAATGGTACATCTTAACTATAGATTAGAGTGGAATAACACAGATCACGTGAGGCTATATAGGACAAAAATTCACTCAATAAAACTGCACAAGCTACGGTCTGTGGATTTCTCACCATGGGGCATTGCCAGACTGCACACAGTGTATTGATCACAATGCCTATTGTTTCATAAATCTGTTTCTCATTTCCCCGATTTCAGCAATAAGGCAAATATTTATTACATAAGGGGTTAAACAGCCACATATGCAATACTTTACTGTGCGGATTTTTCCATGCCAACATAGTTTAGGAATTGCTCAGAAGATATTCCAGTGAAAATATGTGCAGCGCTAAGTCACTCAATCCTTCCTTATGTATCAGTAAAACAGAAAATGGGAATCCAAACACTGGGAATGAAGCGCTCTGCAATTCTTAGCGTGAAATGTTCAAACGGAAACGGTCGAGACCTTTTACTGAACAGAAGGATATTGTTACCATTCACTCAGAACCTTATTGTCAACCACTAGACATGAAAAGCGAGTAATACTGGGGCTTATACAAAACTGCAGCATAGAGGAAACAAGGAAGTGGAAAATGCTGCAAAATTAGCAATACAGGAGTCTAAAGCTTTGCAGACAGCAAATCCCAAGTCTTACATGTACAGGGATGTCTACTATACAATAAATAGCCCATGTGCACAATCACCCAGTAACAACCTATGGGCCAGTGCACTCCAACGAGTCTGCGAAAATCACCGAATGCACTGGTCTGGTCCACCATTGAATATTGCAATCGATGAGGCCCACTGCTGTCCCTGTCCCCAAAGTGGACAACACAGAGCCAATCCTGGCTGCATTCTGCGGATACGAGGGTCCCGTCTTTTGACATGCCTGTCGGTACCAGGCCTAAGGCAGCGAATTCTGTTATGGCAGATAACTTGCTGCTCATTACACTTTGAAAAGCACTTTGCTATCAAAGGTTAAAAAAAATCAGTAAGTCTTCATGCTTCACTTGGACGACAGTTTTATAACGTGTGGTTAAGCTGGATGTCGTTTCTTTGACATGTGCCACCCAAGTGGTTTCAGTTTTTTACTGTTTATTGGGTAGGAGAAGATTGGAAACCATTTTCCCCGCATACAATAAAAACAGATGCCATGCTGATAGAGAAATCAGACACAGACCAAAAATGCAGGAAAACTTGATCCAGCACCCTGATGGAAAGCGGACCATTTTCTCTGTTAGGTAAAAAAAATTATGAATGAGGTTAAAGTCAAAGGGAAGATACAGCCATCAAGGGTTAACTAACATATGCTGATTGGCATGGTTTAAAGATGCATGCACACAAGCCAGTGACAACTGCTGTTGGGTAAAGGAATTACACCAGTAGCTTAGAAAGACACAACTGAGCCAAACTCTGCATTTTTAAGTCCCTACGCCCCTTTTTCTGACGCACAGTGTGGTCATCGGCTTTTAGCGTATAAATCATTTACGCTATAACAATGTTCTAACCTGACATTCCTGTCCGCTTATGCCGGATCCTGGCACATCTCTCACTCAGTGCACTTTATTATTAAACAGTCACCAAAGCATGCAAATCCACATTACCAGTGGGGCCATATACAACCGACACTCAAGAATGACATATTAGAAAAACCATGACAGCTATAGAAATAAAGGTTAGCCTTTACAAACTTCCTCCAGCTCACCTTCTGGTAGCCGCACCAAATGATTCCTCCTAATGTTGAGATCCCGTAATGACTCGAGTTTACCAATCTGCTGGGGAAGGGTTTGGATCTCGTTACAGCTCACATCCTGTGGAGGACAAGGAAAAGAATTTATGTGGTTGGAGCAAGAATTGTAGTCATGGCCTACAGGTGGAAACAGGCGGTGAGCACTGTTCTCGGGTCTGCTACATTCAAGCTCATAGCAAGCTCTCCCCGAGTTTCTTCCCACACTCCAAAGGCATAGCAGTAGGGATCTTAGATTAGGACCACAAATGAGTGATGCCAATGCCTCTAACCTGCTGTGGAATATGTAGGAGCTCTATTTTCAAGCATAATAAATTAATATTTACATTAGAGCAGAAATAGCCATATAACAACTCTCTTAAAGGGAATGTGTCATCAAAAAATGAGTTTTCTCATCATGTGCTAGACGTAAAAAGGACAATCCTTCATTACCTGGAAATTACAGGGAGCTGGAGAATAGACTCTAATCTTTTTATTCAGATGTCTGGGAGGAACAAAGGAAAGAAGGCGTCCAAAGCTACTCTAGCAAGATGGATTAAATCAACCATCAATGCAGCTTACGTTTCAGCAGGGAAAGTTCCACCAGAAGGCCTCAGGGCCCACTACCTTAGACCAATCTCAACTTCGTGGGCAGAGAGCGCAGGGGCCACTATGGACCAGATATGCAGGGAAGCAACCTGGGCCAGATCCAATACTTTCTGTAGACATTACAAACTGGACGTTGTCAGGTCGCCAGACGACCTTTGGCAGGAAGGTCCTCCAAGCAGTAATCCCGCCCTAGTAAGGATTATTTGGTACTTCTCCTGGTGGGGCCTTCAGGAGCGACGTCCTGGAAAGTAGGAATTAGTCCTACCGGTAATGTTGTTTCCAGGAGTCCATCATGACGGCACCCCTTAAATACCCCCCCTAAAAAGTCTGTCGTGTAATTCCTATCTGGTATGTGATGAAAACATGCAAGCAGGAAGATTAATAAAAAAGCGTTGCATCCATCCTGGTGTGGTACTTGAAAAATCACTGAAGGGTGGAAGGGGTTGGGGCTAATTAACCTCTTCTGTGTTCCTGTCCCTATCAAGGATACGAAGGACAACCTCCTGGTGGTGCCGTCATGATGGACTCCTGGACACAACATTACCGGTAGGACTAATTCCTACTTTCGAGCACGTTCGCTCATCACTAATCGTAATGTAAAAAGACAAACACTGCCAAAACTTTTAAAAAATCCATGTAACACAAAAACCTGATTTAAACAACAGGTAATTTTCAGATGATACGCTGTAAGTCACCCTATTGAACCTACAGTCGCTGTAAGTGCATCCACCTCAGACCCAAGTAGATGCAAAGCAACAGTGCTCACATTGTGGACATAGCCTTATAGTGGAGGCTCAACAAGCATTTATGGAGAAATACAGAACTTAACGTTGGCGTTAATAGTGATACTTATATGGACTTTCCATTAGAGAATGCATTTCTTTTAATAAAAGCAAGTTTGATTTGAACCAGATGACATAACCAGTCATGCAAATATTCGTTCTCATCTACAGGCCTAGCTCATAAATCTGAACGCGTAAGCTAAATGTGGATGATCACTTGTGCACCTACCAGCTCGGTCAGAAGCCTCAGATGACAGATCTCCTCTGGCAACGAGTCCAGCTTGTTGTTACTCGCTATAAGCACCTTCAGCGGGAGGCTGCAGACATGCCCAGGAAGTGAAGTCAGCTGGTTCCGACTTCATGGGGAAAATAAGAGACAAAGAAGAAAAATCAGTATTTAACCCTTTCAGAATTTTTTAATTTTTGCTCTTCTTTTTCTCCTCCTTTTCTTTCCAGCGGCTTTTTTCCCACGTAGACATAGCCGTACAAAAGCTTGTTTAAGGTGGGACAACTGTTAGTTTTGAATAGAGGGGTAAAATGGTGAAAAACCCCTTGGCAATTCCATCATTTCTTTGGGGTATTGTTTTTGCGTGTTCAGTAAAAAATGGTCAGTGCGATTAAGTATGATTCAAGAGTTCCATTTTTTTTTTTCAGAGTTTAAACATACGGTTTAAACCAGGGTTCCCCAACTCCAGTCCTCAAGGCCCACCAACAGGTCATGTTTTCAGGATTTCCCTTGCATTGTACAGGTGATGCAATTATCACCTGGGCAATACTAAGGAAATCCTAAAAAACATGACCTGTTGGTGGGCCTTGAGGACTGGAGTTGGGGAACCCTGGTTTATTTTGATGGATCAGACCTTTACAGACCCGATATCAAATGTTATTCTTTTCACCAAATACATCTTTTTTCTCATTTTTTTTAATTTCTGAATTGGAAAAAGGGGGGTTAAAGTTAAAAAAAATGTTAGATTTTAGGTTTATTTTTTAGTCTCCCTAGGGGACTTACACCTCCTGCAATTATACAGTATACAGTGTAATTGATGTTCTCCTATGAAGCCCAATCAGCTTCGGAGCTTCATACTTGAGAAAATATGAAAGTCACAGGAGGCCTCAATCGTCTTTTACAATGAAAGCCCATGGAGCCTCATTCATAAAGTGAAAAAAAATATATGCATCACTTTACTTAAAACTCAGCAGTGTGCATTTCGAAACTCTTATTTTTCCTACAGTAAAGATGTATATCTTTGTACCGTGTTAGCCAGTAGATAGAAAAATATTTAGAATTGAGAGTCCTCAGTGGTTGATACCTTTTAATGGCTAACTGAAAAGATGGTAACAAATTGCAAGCTTTCGAGACTACTCAGGTCTCTTCATCAGGCTAGACTAATACAAAATCTGAAGAATCACATATTTATACACAACACAGCACAGAGAAAAAAAAAAAAAGGCAATAGATGAGACAAGTGACGTGAAGCAGAACTGTCATTATGGGAGAGGGATGAACAGTTGTGGCAATAAATATTGGACTAGTTCATAGATAAGGAGTGTGAAAGTTTTATTGCCCTCTGAATGGGGTCTGGTAATGTTTTGTGATGTTCTCACAGAGTCTTTGAAGCAAATTCCTTAATTGATGTAATAGGCCATAAAACCATGTGATAGGTTCATTCCAGCATTGAGAGTGTCAAAGGTCACCATCAATTTGTATTCACAAACTCTCCTATGTCTCTGAGATGTGAAGTCACCTTTCAGTACAAGTAATTTCATATCTATCATACTATGACCGGGGATGCCAAAGTGTTTGGCCACAGGTAAATCCATTCTTTTTTCTCTTATTGTGTGGCGATGAGAATTCATCCTTGTTCTAAGTTTTTGCCCTGTCTCCCCCACATACAGACCCCCAGTTGGACATTTTGTACAAATAATTAGGTACACCACATCGGGACTACAAGATCCCAGGTACTTTCAGCTGCATCACATCTAATGTGGTGTACCTAATTATTTGTACAAAATGTCCAACTGGGGGTCTGTATGTGGGGGAGACAGGGCAAAAATTTAGAACAAGGTTGAATTCTCATCGCCACACAATAAGAGAAAAAAGAATGGATTTACCTGTGGCCAAACACTTTGGCATCCCCGGTCATAGTATGATGGATATGAAATTACTTGTACTGAAAGGTGACTTCAAATCTCAGAGACATAGGAGAGTTTGTGAATACAAATTGATGGTGACCTTTGACACTCAATGCTGGAATGAACCTATCACATGGTTTTATAGCCTATTACATCAATTAAGGAATTTGCTTCAAAGACCCTGTGAGAACATCACAAAACATTACCAGACCCCATTCAGAGGGCAATAAAACTTTCACACTCCTTATCTATGAACTAGTCCAATATTTTTTGCCACAACTGTTCATCCCTCTCCCATAATGACAGTTCTGCTTCACGTCACTTGTCTCATCTATTGCCTTTTTTTTTTTCCTCTGTGCTGTGTACAAATATGTGATTCTTCAGATTTTGTATTAGTCTTTGCCTGATGAAGAGACCTGAGTAGTCTCGAAAGCTTGCAGTTTGTTACCATCTTTTCAGTTAGCCATTAAAAGGTATCAACCACTGAGGACTCTTATTTTTCCTAGAAATTTATGAATAAACTATAGATTGGTGTTATCAGTGAGGGGTGTCCCTACACAAAGTCACCAAGAACTATTACAATATATCATACCAAATTGATAAGCAACAGGGAAATGTACACTCAGAACCGGCTGCAGCTTGTTGTAAAAAAAACTAAAGAGTGCATCACTCACCCTACCCGGGTCAAGCCTTCACCTACACTCCCAGTGTCTGTTACTGTGACATCACATTAAGGCCACGTGTACACTGTCAGTATTTGGTCAGTATATTACATCAGTATTTGTAAGCCAGAACCAGGAGTGGGTGATAAATACAGAAGTAGTGACGTGTTTCTATTATACTTTTCCTCCGATTGTTCCACTCCTGATTTTAGCTTACAAATACTGATGTGAAAAACTGACCAAATACTGAATGTATGAATAAGGACTGACAGTGCTGCAGCCTATCAGTGAGCGGCTCGTGCCTTTAACTCAGCACCAATTGGCAGCAACACTGTCATCATGACATTAGCACTGCAGACAGTAACAGACACAGACTCCATGCTGGACCCCGGGAGGGTGAGTAAACCACAATCTAGTTTTTTTTTAATGAAAATAAATAAATAACTCCTGGGTAAAGAGGCATTTTCTTTTCCGCTTGCCTCCAACATTAGATCACCTGCGCATATATTAAAGATCTAAGGTTACTGCTGCCTTCAAGCCAAGAAATCAGGATTTTCAAATCTTGGCTCCAAGACTTAATATATATCACCCAGCACATATTACACCCATAGACTCTATATTCATCTCGATTTCCTAATAAGAAAATTATTCAGCAGACTTGTCCACAATATTAAAGGGTTCACAGGAACACTAATAATTAGACAAATAAATGATAATGTGAAAAACATAATCCACAATAAAGTCTAACTAACATGGAAAATAATAAAGAAATGCCAATGGAATACAAAAATTTGAGTATAGCCCTGTTGAGAAAGCTATCGTGAAACGCGATTCTGGGGTGGCCCCAGGGAATCCCTGGTCTTTACTATTTCATGGCATACCTCTGGCTCCCTATGTGTTGTATACAGCTTTTTTATTCATAGATCCTTTTGTTCACACATCAGACACCTTTGTGGATTTATCCTCAACCCAGTGTTTCATTCCCGCAGTGCCGATTGAGATTCCTTTCCTTGTCTACTTCTATACAATTTTTTATCATATTTTTTGTATATGTATTTATCGTGTCATGTTTTACTAATAAAATCATGTTCATTTTTTCTTATTCATGAAGTCAGCACTCCATTATTTAAAAGACAAGACTTGTCCTCAAGTAGCGGTGTCAGAGCTACATGAAGTTTTAGATTACACAGCAGTAGGGAAATACCTGAGATTGAGGAAGGTTAAGGCTTGTAGGTTAAGAGTGGCTTCCGGCACATAGCGGACACAGTTTTGGTAAAGATTTAGGCTCTCCAAAGAGACGTAATTGCAGATTTCCGCAGGAATCTCAGACAATCGATTGCGAGACAGATCTGAAACAAAAGTACAATTATTGCTCCATAATATTCAGAGGCCGACAAGAGAATAAAACAGCATAATTCATTTCCCTGTTTGTGGCATGTCTGCCTTATACAACGGGCCACTGTTAGTTACAAGAACTTGTACTTCTGACACATAACTGCATTGTAAAACTCATATTACATTTTTTTTTAATTAATGGATGTAATAAAACTTTTTTTTTTTTAATATGACTTCCAGAATTAAAGTTAATTTACGTAAATTAGAATATATATATATAAAAAAATATTTTGACTATGTAAAGTTTACATACATCACCAGTTATCAGAGATGCAGAGTTGTAGCTTCCAGCACAGCAGTGCAGAGCAAGGGAACATACAAAAACAATACATAGCAAAAACCGGAGTACAAACGCTTACTTCACAAGTGATCCTCTACGGGTTTTGCACAAACATGTTGTAGACAGTGCGTTATATTACATATTGTTGAGCAGAGTAAATATCCATACAAATATATAAAATATCATGTAAATAACCGTATGATCCACTATCGGACAACCCCTATTCAATGTCCCTGGGATCCTGGGTTCAAATCCCACCAAGGACAACATCTGCAAGGAGTTTGTACGTTCTCCCCGTGTTTGCGTGGGTTCCCTCCCACATTCCCAAGACATACTGATAGGGAACTTAGATTGTGAGCTCCATCGGGGACAGTTCTGTAAAGCGCTGTGGAATCAATGGCGCTATAAAAGTGAGTAAAATAAATAAATCAAAAATAAATAAATACCTCTTCAGCTCCAAGCGTTGTGATTCCTGACATTATTGCTGTCATGTGAGCGCTGCAGCCTATCAGCGGTCAGTGATGGGCTGCAGCTTTAGGGTATGTGCACACATTGCGGATTTGGCCCTGCGGATCCGCAGCAGTTTTCTATGGGATGTACAGTACTATGTTATCCTATGGAAAACAAAAACCGCTGTGCACATGATGCAGAAAATTCTGCGCGGAAACGCAGCGGTTTATTTTCCGCAGCATGTCAATTCTTTGTGTGGATTCCGCAGCGTTTTTACACACATTCCATTATAGGAATCCGCAGATGTAAAAACGCAGGCCAAATCTGCACAAAAAACTAGCGGATTTTGACCTGCGGATTCTGCCAAAAATAGCAGATTCCACGCGGAAAATTCCGCACACGAATCCGCAACGTGTGCACATACTCTTAGGGTATGTGCACACATTGTAGATTTGCCTGCAGAATTTTCTGCAACAGAATCAGCATTTCTTGGCAGAAAAGGCAGGGAAAAATCCACGCAGATTTGATGCGTTTTTTTCATGCAGATTTGTATGCGTTTTTGTAAGCTTAACAAAGATCTATTATTTAACAAAAAAAAAAAAAGAATTGTGATGTAATTTCTTTGTCCAACCACTTATTTTGCATACTCCATTGAAGGATGATAGATAGATGGAAAGATATATCTATAGATATATCTATCCATCTATCTATAGATCTATCTATCTATAGATAGATCTATCTATAGATAGATAATTCCAAGCCTGATGTTTAGTAATAAACATAATAAAATGGTTCATACAGAGGTAAAGACACACACACACAAAATAAGCGCAATATGTTTCATTAAAAAAAATTAAAAAAAAAATGGCGTGGGCTCCCACACAATTTTCTGCGCCAGAGAGGGAAAGCCAGCGACTGGGGGCCGATGTTTATAGCCTGGGAAGCGGGTAATACCCATGGATCTTCCCAGGCTATGAATATTAAAACTTAATATGGACAGAACAAAATTCATCATCTTTCCCCCATCTCACCCAACCCCTCCAATGGACCTATCAATTAATGTAAACGACTTCCCACTCTCCAGTCCCACAAGCTCGCTGCCTCGGGGTTATCCTTGACACTGATCTATCTCCCTTTTAAACCACATATCCAAGCCCTCTCCACCTCCTGCCGACTTCAACTCAAAAATATCTCACGGATCCGTATATTTCTCAACCAAAAATCTGCAAAAACCCTAGTCCATGCCCTCATCATCTCCCGCCTCGACTACTGCAACCTCCTGCTCTGTGGCCTCCCCTCTAACACTCTCGCACCCCTCCAATCTATTCTAAACTCTGCTGCCCGACTAATCCACCAGTCCCCCCGCTATTCCCCGGACTCTCCCCTCTGTCAATCCCTGCACTGGCTCCCCATTACCCAAAGACTCCAGTTCAAAACTCTAATCATGACAAAGCCATCCACAACCTGTATCCTCCATACATCTGTGACCTCGTCTCCCGGTACTTACTGCACGCAACCTCCGATCCTCACAGGATCTCCTCCTCTCCTCCCCTCTTATCTCCTCCTCCCACAATCGCATACAAGATCAGACTCTCGCCTACCATGGAAAGCTTCAAAAAGAACCTGAAGACCCACCTCTTCCGACAAGCCTACAACTTGCAGTGACCACCGACCCACCAAACCGCTGCACGACCAGCTCTACCCTCACCTACTGTATCCTCACCCATCCCTTGTAGATTGTGAGCCCTCGCGGGCAGGGTCCCCTCTCCTCCTGTACCAGTTGTAACTTGCATTGTCTAAGATTACTGTACTTGTATTTATTATGTATACCCCACCTCACATGTAAAGCACCATGGAATAAATGGCGCTATAATAATAAATAATAATAGCCCACAGCTGAATATTTAGCCTTTATTGGCTATTAAAATACGGGGACCCCCCCAAAAAAAAATGATGTGGGTCCCCCTATAATTAATAGCCAGTAAGGCTATGCAAGACAGCTGCGGGCTGATATTCATAGCCTAGGAAGGAACCATGGATATCGCCCCCCACCCCAGCTACAAACACCAGCTCTCAGACACCCCAGAAATGGTTCATCTCTAAGATGTGCCAATTCCGGCACTTAGCCTCTCTCTTTCCACTGCCCTGTAGTGGTGGCATATGGGTTAATAAGGGGTTGATGTCACCTTTGTATTGTAAGGTGACATCAAGCCCGGTTAGTAATGGAGAGGCATCAATAAGATACCGATCCATTACTAATCCTATAGTTGTATATGGGTAAAATAAACACACAGCCAGAATAAAGTATTTTAATGAAAAAAAACAACAACATAGTTTTCCATCTTTATTGTACGCCTAATTCCGGCGACGCCCTCGATCCCCTGTAAAAAAAAAAAAAGTCAAAGGTATACTCCCTGTTCCGAAGTAATCCAAGTTATAACGTATGTCCCACGACAACCTCCCCTACAGAGCTGTCACATCAGGAAATGTGACTGCTCTATAGGGCCACTAGTGACTCACTGACAGTAGACAATGGCTCCTGCAGTGTTATCACTGAGGGGCCACTTGAGTTCATCCTCTCACTTGACAGCAATGCTGCGTGAGAATTTTCTCACGCAGCAGGGCTGCAAGTGACAGGATGAACTGTGACCTGACGGCAGAGTGATACAATGCAGAAGGATACCTTCCGTCATTGTATCACCGGAGAGCGGTCACATCTCCTGATGTGACAGCTCTCCATGGAAGATCGTCGTGGGACAGTCGTTATTATATGAAATATGTCAGAACAGGGAGTATACGGTTGACGTTATTTATTTATTTTTTTTACAGGTGATCGAGGGCTTCGTGGATTAGCAGTATGGCGACTATGTATGTGTTTTGTTTTTTTTTTACTATTCAACACAGTAGCCGGATGATGGGACTACTACTGTCCCATCAGCGGCTACTGATGTCACTGTAGCAGACATAGCCGGATGGGACTAGTAGTCCAATCGGACGATGCCTGTCTACACACAGAGACGCACACACACACAGACGAGCACACACCCGCGCACACACACATAGATACACACAGACACCCGCACACAGACCTGCACATATTCACCTCACACAGTCTCCACCCACACACTTCCCTCCTCCCGATCTGCAGCGTTTCTTGCACGCATATCTGCAGCAAATCCGCAGATCTTTTTTAAACCTGCGGTTCTGCTGTGGATCTGACTTACTCAATGCTAGTCAATGGGTGCAGAAACGCTGCAGATCCGCAAAAAGAATTGACATGCTGTGGAATATAAAACGCTGCGAATCTGTGCGGAGTTTTCCGCAGCATATGCGCAACAATTCAGGACTTCCATTGGTTACCATTGCTTGTGCACTACAATGCGGATTTGGTGCAATTCCGCGCATCAAAATTACTGGGAATACACAAAAGCCGCAACGTGTGCACATAGCCTTACAGCTCCATCTGATGGAGCAGCACCATCTGACAGCAGTGTAAAAGTTGAAGTCTGTCAACGGTGCTGTTAGGCAGCAGAGCTCTCATGACATACACTATGTGGCCTTACATCAATTCTCTGATTTAAAGAGATTGTATGATCATCTGTGGTGAAATTACAAAGGGTTTGTAAAATCAAGCAATTTTACTTGTATTAGAGAGAATCTGTGATTAGATCTTACCCTACTAAGATGTCTGGGCACGCAGGTCATACAAATTTGAATAAAGTGATACCTTGATATCTGCAATCAAATGTCTTATTCTAGAGCAGGGATGTCAAAGTCAAACACACCGAGGGCCA
>VIAB01000474.1:327798-345843 GCA_009801035.1 Oophaga pumilio
GTGTCATTCTCAAAACTTTTGGCCATGACTGTATTTATGCAGCGTCAAACCTGCAGTAGCTAGATGTTACAGCATATTGGATGGAATTTCTAGAAATCCCATGTCCGCTATGCGACTCTGTGCACCTGCAGATCACTGGCGGAGACCGACATGCTGCATGTCTTTCAGGACCGCAGCATGTCAATTTCTCTTGTGGAGACTCCAGTCTACGCAACACAAATTACATCAAAAGCATATATTGGATGTGGTAAATCTGCATGGTTCAGAATTCACATGCTGAATAAGCAGCGAAAATATGCTGCGTCCAAAGCGCTGCTACAACCGTAACGTGGGCACATAGCCTTAGGATGGCATTAGGCGCTTCTGGACATTT
The DNA here is from genome assembly GCA_009801035.1 of Oophaga pumilio. Taxonomy (NCBI): domain Eukaryota; kingdom Metazoa; phylum Chordata; class Amphibia; order Anura; family Dendrobatidae; genus Oophaga; species Oophaga pumilio. The sequence goes on from VIAB01000474.1 coordinate 328,172, forward strand.
TTTCGAATTAATGTTTTTAGGTGATCTGTGGGCGGCCGCTGTTTTTTTTTTTTTCTATTAACCCCTTTCACCGTTTGGTGCGGGCTCTTGTGCTGAGCCATCGCGATCCACCCGCGGCTGTTAAGTTTAATGCCACTGTCAGTCTCTGACAGCGACATTTAACTTGCGCTTCCTGGAAGCGCGCCAGAAATCCCGCCCATCACGTGATCATGGCAACGAGAGGTCTCCAGCAGACCTCTATGGCTGTCACTGCTGGATTGCTATGAGCGCCGACCACCGCAGCGCTCATAGCAAGTATTTCTGCTACATACAGTCGATCTGATCATCGCCTGTGTGTAGCAGAGGCGATCGGATAACTGCAGCGTTTAGGCTCCCAAGGAGACTATTGAAAAGTAACAAAAAAAATTTTTTTTTAATATATAAAAGTTCAAATCACCCTTTCGTCCCATTGAAAATGAAAATAAAAAAAATTAAATATATACATATTTTGTATCGCTGTGTTCAGAATTGCCCAATCAATATAAAAAAATAATTAACCTAATCATTAAACAGAGTAACAAGAAAAAAAAGTCAAAACGCCAGCATCAAGTTTTCTTTGTCGCCGCAACATTGCATTAGAATGCAATACCGGGCAATCAACATATTGTATATGCACCAAAATGATATCATTAAAAACGTCAGCTCAACACGGAAAAAATAAGCCCTCACTCAACCCCAGATCACAATAAATGGAGACGCTACAGGTATCGGAATATGGTGCAATTTTATCACCACTTAAATAATAACCTAGACATGTTTGGTGTCTATGAACTTGTAATGACCTGGAGAATCAGAATTGTCAGGTCAGTTTTAGCATTTAGTGAACATAGTAAAAAAAAAAAAATTATGGGATTGCACTTTTTTTTTGCAATTTCACCTCACTTGGAATTTTTTTTTCCTGTTTTGCAGTACACAATATGTTAAAACCAATGGTGTCGTTCAAAAATACAACTCGTCCTGCAAAAAACAAGCCCTCACATGGCCATTTTGACCAAAAAATAAAAAAGTTATGGCTCTGGGAATAAGGGGGAAAAAAAAACGAAAATGCAAAAACAAAAATACCTCTGGTCGTTAAGGGGTTAAATAAAAAGGGAACCCTCAGCTAGTTAGTAGGTTCTCTTTAACCCCTTCATGACATAAGATATATTTACGTCATATGTCGGGTCTCCAACTTTGATGCAGGCTCCGGCCCTGAGCCCGCATATTTCCCAGCACTTGACAGCTTATTTATTAAAAAAATTGTGAGGAAAGAATAGTTGTAGATGACGAGGAAAAAGCGAATATATTAAACACCTTCTTCTCCACGGTGGAAAATGAAATGCTAGGTGAAATGCCGAGAGACAAAAAAAAAACCTATATTAAAGGTCACCAATCTAACCCAAGAAGAGGTGCAAAACTGGCTAAATAAGATTAAAATAGATAAATCTCCGGGTCCGGATGGCATACACCCACGAGTACGAAGAGAACTAAGTAATGTAATAGACAAACCATTATTTCTTATCTTTAGGTACTCTATAGCAACGGTGTGTGTTCCACAGGACTGGCACATAGCAAATGTGGTACCAATATTCAAAACGGGCTCTAAAAGTGAACCTGGAAATTATAGGCCAGTAAGTCTAACCTCTATTGTTGTTACAATATTTGAAGGGTTTCTGAGGGATGTTATTCTGGATTATCTCAATGAGAATAACTGTTTAACTCCATATCAGCATGAGTTTATGAGGAATCGCTCCTGTCAAACCAACCTAATCAGTTTTTATGAAGAGGTAAGCTGTAGACTGGACCAAGGTGAGTCATTGGACGTCGTATATCTTGATTTTTACAAACTGTTTGATACCGTGCCACACAAGAGGTTGGTACACAAAATGAGAATGCTGGGTCTGGGGGAAAATGTGTGTAAATTGGTAAGTAACTGGCCAAGGCTGGTTTCATATTAGCCTTTTTTAGCGCAGCGCATCCGATCGCATGCGCCATGCGCCCCTATGCTTAACATGGCGGGCGCATGGTTTATCGTTTGCATGCGATCATCAGCGTTATCGTGCTCATGCGTTATTTCGAGGTGAGCGCCTTGGCGCACACGACGCAACATGTTACATTTTTTGCTCCGCCCAAAGTCGGTAAAAAAAACGCATGTGTTCGCTTTGCGCACGGAATGCGCCAAAACACCACATTAGTCTATAGCAGGCGTGCACATAGACATGCGCACGTCAGCTTTTTAGTACGCATGCGTTGTAAAAGATTACACATGTCTAGACACTGGTTTAAACCACCCCCTACACAAAGAAACATTGTTTGGGGGGGGTAGTGTATATAAAAGAAGGTGTTGGCACTGGCAGTCCACTACTCTACAGCCTGCTACAGATAGCTACAGTAGATTGCTATATAAGGAGCTTTCAACAACTGGGATGTGAGTATAAAAACCTAATGTCTTTCTCTCAATTTATTATGTACTAATGTCTCTTTTTTTATTGCAGCATGTCTTCTGGAGAGGAATTTGTGCCGGCCCCTAGTGAACTGGCCCAAGCAGAGGGTGAAGTGAGTTCCTTCCTTCCATACTGATTGGTATTTGCTGTTGCATGGACACATGTGGCAAATTATTATTTTTTTCTTTTTCAGACCTCATCGTCCACGGCAGCGGAGGAAGAGCGGGAGCAGCCAGTCCATGTGCAGGCGGGGAGACGTCAGGTTAGTATAGACTGACTGATTGTACTCTTTTTTTTTTTCCCCTGACTTTTTTCTTGCCTGTTTTTCCTATTCAATCTTGTTTCTATTCTGAATCTTGCTTCTATTCTGTCTTGTTTTCTATCTTTTTCATTTCCAAATCTTTACAAGATTAATGCTTTTCTTTCTTTTCTAAGCTCCACAACGGGATGAGGAACTCGCCCTGGACAATGACACTGTGATACAGTTAGTCCAGAAGCGAGTCCCATTGTGGGACAGCCGTGATCCACTGTACTGTGACAACGTGATCCGGTGGCTCTGGAATGAGGTGGCCGCAGCGCTGATGGATGGCTGGGACAACGCCTCTCCCCGGGTCCACAAGATTTTAGTAAGTATTTCAATGGTGTGTGATGCTGCAGTCACCTTGGCCGGGATCACACAACTGTGTGTGATGATAGCAACTCCTGTGAGTTTCTAGCATCACACACAGTTGTGTTATCTCGGCCTACAGTGCATTGTCTAACGTTTTATTTTTTTTTCCCACAGTGAACAAAGTCATAACCGGTTGGCGCTCGATAAAGGACCGCTTCAACTGGGACCTCAGGCAGGAGAACCGGGTTGCCAGCGGCAAGAACCTCCACCAAATACTGTTACCATCGGGCGTTGGCCTTCCTAAGACCGGTCCTTGCCACCAGATCATAAGTATTTTGTTGTTGTATTCTGGGTTTTTCTATTCCAGAGGAGTTGACGCTTTGACTATTGTAAATGCATGATACTAATGTTTTTCTTTTCACAGCACCTGGAGCAGCACCCTGGTCCTGGAGCGGTCCTTCAGCGAGCTGCCTCGGACCCGTCCCAGCCATCCACCAGCCAAGAAGCAGCTTGTGGGTCGGCAACACAGACAGCTGGAGACCAGGAAGCTGGTCCATCAGGTGTTCCCCCGTCCAAGGTCTCTGCCACTTGTTTTGCGGGCACTTCCCGCCAGTGGCAGAAGGCTTCTGACAGGAATTTCATGCCCGAGTTCATTCACTTGAGCACGGTTTTTCAGAATGGCCTCAAGGCGCTGAGCGACAGACTGGAAAGTGGTTTTACCCTAATGGAAACACGCTTCCAGGCTGTCGACCGTCGCCTTGACCATCTGGAAGCCGACCTCAACAGACCAGCGCACCATTTCTTTCACCAAACTGAACGGGGCATGGCGGAACACCTTAGTCCTGAGCTCTAGCTGACTGTGATGCAGGCCTGCAACACTGCTTACATGCAGGCTATGCAGCAGAGTCGGTACGCGCGGCAGCCAGTGGTGCCTTTTCCAACCGTGCCACCACTGACTCGCTTCACCTCACTACAGACTTTTGCTGCATACCACTGCATGGCCACCAGTATTCCAAGCCATGCCGGACACCACTACACGACAGCAAGGGCCAGTGCAGCTGGACACTCCCCCGCCACCACCATGCCAAGCGCTGCTCCTGATTGGACATCCTCCACCCCTGCTTGGACCTCCTCCACCTGTTCCAGGACAGCACCACCACCAAACAGCAGCTGGGGGACCCACACTTATTATTCGGGACCACGGACCATGGCAGGACCTCCATTACCACCAGCAGGCAACAGCATCTTCTGGATCCTGCCAGGAGGTTCCCCAGCTCCAGGAGGTCCAAGAAGGACAGCACAAAGACTGGCCGCAGAATGCACAAAAAATTCAAAACTTTTGTTCTCCCTTCCCCCTCACCTCCCACTGTGTCTGACCCGCTCCCTTCACCCACAACTTTCGTCGCCCCTTCCCCTCGAACCCCTTCATTAACCTATTTCTCGTCCCTCCACAGCCCCAAGTTCCCACCATCTTCCCCCAAACGTCACTCCTGATAATTTTTTTGGGTTTGTTTGTAAATAAATGTAATTTTGTTTTTCCCCAAATGTTTGGTTTGGTCTTTCGCCGCCTACACACACTGCGCCATACACACACTGCGCCATACACTTTGTGATTTTTGCCACCACATAGCTGCAGTACTGACCCATGCTTCTTGTGTCAGTCCTGGAGCTATGTGTTGTCAAAAACACAAATATATGACTTGTATTTTCACCACCAGTTTGTTCAGTCTAGAAATATTAGTAGACTGAATAGAGGATGGTGGGGAGTGCAAGGCATATCTATTCTCACTTTGCCAGGTATCATTAAGAGTAAATTGAGGATGGTGTGTTTTGGCCATCATCATTTCACTCTTTGTGAAACAAGGCCAGGGGATTCTAGATATACCTTGGAAGTAACCACATCCTCTATTCATTGTGTGGTGAATGCACTGAAGTGATGATGGAGAAAATACACATCATATCTACAATACCCAGGCCTGGTATCATAACTATTTAGCACACCTGGCCAGTTGTCATCTGTGACTATACCTTTGAGTTGTCACCTGCAGCGTCGCTTCAGTCTGCATTATTTATTGCACTCAGACTGGAGAGATGCTGGAGGTTAACTCATGTGTAATTCACCTGCCCAGGTGTCATAAATTTCTGAAGTCAGGATGTGTTTTTTTGGGCATCCTCACTTCAGCATGACGCCAGGCGATTGTAGAAGTTGTATATACTTTATCATCTCTCCAATCTGCGAGCATACTTAGCCAAAGTGGAGATATTACAACTAATATTTATACTCATAAGGTCAGGTGTCATAAAGAGTGAAGGACGCTAGTGCATCCCAAAATCACTATTTGTAACATCAGGCCAGGTGATAAATATTAGTTGTATCTCCACAGTCGCTGCAATCTGCTTGAACACAGACTGGAGAGATGATGAAGGTCACACAACTTTTCTCTGTAGACTCACCTGGTAAGGAGTCCTAGTAAATGCACAAAACACAGCATCCTGACTTCACTGGGACACCTGGGCAGGTGATTATTGTATTGGAGTGTATAAAGAGAGTGTACAGGTATCAAAACTGTTTTTTTATTTACATACACACAATAAACATTTTTTTACACTATTTGATCTTGCCATGCCACACGTCCCACATCAGATATAAAGTAGGCCACAAATTGGTCCCTCATTTGGCCAACTTCAACTGATGACCTGAGAGGGTGCTGAGTGAAATCAGGCAATGGGTTGGAAGCTGGTTCATAGTTAGGGCGCTCTTTAGCCATAACAAAATTGTGAAGAACCACACACTCTCACCACCTCCTCCACTGTTTCCAGTTTAAGATTAATGGCTGTGCCGAGAATGCGCCATCTGGACACAAGAATCCCAAAGGCACACTCTACAGTTTATCTTGCCCTTGTGAGTCTGTAATTAAAGATTTTTCTTGTGTGGTCCAAGTCCCGGCTGGAGTAGGGTTTCAGCAGGTTTGGGCACATTTGAAAGGCCTCATCACCCAACCATTACAAACGGCAGTAGCGGACCTTTGGTGTGGGGAAGAGGCAGTGGCAAATTAAAATGGTTGCCATACAACCTACGGACCATGTCAGAGTTCTTAAAAGTCTGTGAGTCATTCCCACGGCCAAATGCCCCAATGTCCACCGCAATAAACCGACAGTCTGCATCCACAATGGCCATGAGTACTGTAGAAAAGAACTTTTTATAGTTATAGTACTCCGATCCACTTCTTGCGGGTTTGGTTATCCTGATGTGTTTCCCATCCAGCACTCCCAAACAGTTGGGGAAATTGAAGACTGTCAAGAATTGTTCAACTATTTCAGTCCACTTTTCCGCGGTGGGCAGGGGCATAAATTCAGGACAGAGAATGTCCCTCAAAGCCTGGCAGGTGTCCGCAACTATTCCCGACAAGGTGGAGATTCCAAGCCAGTACTGGAAGTGGAGTGAAGATAGGGTCTCGACAGAAGCCAGGAATCTGCAAAACAGAGGAAGAAAAATTGTAATTTTCTAGGCTTTGGCAAAACACTGACATGTAAAAAAAATTTCTGTACATGGCATAACAATAATTCTGCAGGCTTTTAGTAAATGGCAGAACAAAAACAATTATGCACGCATTGGTTTTTAAATATTACGTACCGTAATGTGACCAGGAGCTGTTCCTCAGGAGGAATCGCACGACGGAGCTGTGGGTCCTGTCTCCGGATGGCTCCTTCAACACGACCAAGCAAATACATGAAGCTTTCTTGGGACATCCGGGCATAGTCATTAAATTTCTCCGGGTTTGCCTGGAGCTCTCTGAAGAGGGTGTGGTACGATCCACAGCTCTCCTGGAGTTCAATAATAGGATGTCTACAAAAACGACGACGCTGCCGTCTTCGCTGTCTCTCTCTCTGCCTTTTTTGCTGGCAAGCAAATGCAAAAGCAAGAATCAGCGCGATGTCCAGATCCAAGTTGAAGCGAAAACTCTCTCAACGCAGATCCATGGTGACACAGGAAACAGAAGCAAAATCTGAAGAATTCAGCTGTAACAGGGTCTGTATAAAGAATTCCCATGACACTCGCCCACTGTTGTCCCATTTGTGGAGTCTTTTTCAAGGATTTTCCTCTTGTGAAATGTGACACTTTAGAGAACGCATGCGCCTAAAAAACGCAAACGCATGTAAACAATGCGTTTTTTGTTGTTATGCGTACATTGATGCGTTAAAAAAACCATGCAAGCTTGCATGCGTTTTTGCAAGCGTATTTAATTGCGCACAATACGCAGCGCACAAAGACGCTAATGTGAAACTTGCCTTAGTGATAGAAAGCAGAGGGTGGTTATAAATGGTATATTCTCTAACTGGCTCGCTGTGACCAGTGGGGTACCGCAGGGGTCAGTGTTGGGACCTATTCTCTTCAACATATTTATTAACTATCTGGTAGAAGGTTTACACAGTAAAATATCGATATTTGCAGATGATGCAAAACTATGTAAAGAAGTCAATACAAGAGAAGATAGTATTCTGCTACAGATGGATCTGGAAAAGTTGGATACTTGGGTCGAAAGGTGGCAGATGCGGTTTAACAATGATAAATGTAAGGTTATACACATGGGAAAAAGGAATCAATATCACCATTACACACTGAACGGGAAACCACTGGGTAAATCTGACATGGAGAAGGACTTGTGGAACCTAGTTAATGATAAACTTACCTGGAGCAGCCAGTGCCAGGCAGCGGCTGGCATGGCAAACAGGATCATGGGGTGCATTAAAAGAGGTCTGGATACACATGATGAGAGCATTATACTGCCTCTGTACAAATCCCTGGTTAGACCGCACATGGAGTACTGTGTACAGTTTTGGGCACCGATGCTCAAAAAGGATATAATGGAACTAAAGCGAGTACAAAGGAGGGCAACAAAATTAATAGAGGGGATGGGGGAACTACAATACCCAGAGAGAAGAGCAAAATTAGGATTATTTAGTTTAGAAAAAAGACGACTGATGGGCGATCTAATAACCATGTATAAGTATATAAGGGGACAATACAAATATCTCTCCGAGGATCTGTTTATACCAAGGAAGGGGACGGTCACAAGGGGGCATTCTCAGCTTCTGGTGGAGAAAAGGTATTTCCACCAACATAGAAGAGGATTCTTTACTGTTAGGGCAGTGAGAATCTGGAATTCGTTGCCTGAGGAGATGGTGATGGCGAACTCAGTCGAGGGGTTCAAGAGAGGCCTGGATGTCTTCCTGGAGCGTAACAATATTGTATCTTACAGTTATTAGGTTCTTTAGAAGGACATAGATTCTGACAGAATATAGGCAGAACTGGATGGACAAATGTCTTTTTTCGGCCTTGCTAACTATGCTACTATGTATTCAGCTGTCATGTGCTTTTAACAACCTTGGGTGGATCGGAGTAAATGAATCAGATTCGGTAAACGGCGTAACGAGAAAAAACAAACCAAAACTCCAGAATTACGTTTTTGAATACCACAATATTGTAATAAATGGTGATCAAAACTTCATATCTACCCCAAAATGGTATCAATAAATACATCAGCTCAAGATGCTAAAAATAAGCCATCACCCTGCCCCAGATCCCGAAAAATGAAAATGCTACGGGTGTCAGAAAATGGCGGCAAATGCAAAAACTTTTTTCATCCAAGTTTTAAAAAAAAGTTTCACCACTTAAATAAAAAATAAGCTATATATGTATCTGCGTACTCTAAGGGTATGTGCACACGTTGCGTATTTTGATGCGTTTCCGCAGCGATTTTGGACGTGCGGAATGGCCTCAAATCCGCTGTGCGTTGTGCACACAATGTTAATCAATGGGAAATACAAAAACGCTGTGCACATGCTGAAGAAAAAAAAAGCGGAATCGCAGCGTTTTATTTTCCGCAGCATGTCAATTCTTTGTGCGGAACTGCAGCGTTTCTGCACCCATTGATTTGCATTGAGTCGGGCACTTCCGCAGCAAAACTGCAGGTCTAAAAAATATCTGCGGTTTTGCCACGGATGAAACGCTGCAGATCGGGAGGGAAGTGTGTGGGCAGTGACTGTGCGTGTATAGTGTGTAGGTGGTGACTGTGTGTATAGTGTGTGGGCGTTGACTGTGTGTGTGTGTGTATATAGTGTGTGCCGGGCTATGTGTTGCCGGGGCTGTGTGTGTGTATGCAGGCATCGTCCGATGGGACTACAAGTCCCATCCGGCTATGCCTGCTAAAGTGACAGCGAATGACACATTAGCCAATGATGGAACAGTAGTAGTCCCATCATCCGTACATGCTTACCAATCACCTAGTCCCCAACTCCGTCGTCTCCTTTAATAAAAATAAAACAACCTATACATTACCTTTCTTCCATAGTCCAGTGATTAACGAGTGTCCCACAACGATCTCGGGTGATGTCAGTGCTCTACAGGGGCCCCGCGATGCACTGACAGTGGAGGTAATCCTCCGCGGTGTATATCCCTCCGCCGCCGGGAGTGAGGTCACTTAAGCTCATTCTCTCACCGGCAATGCTGGGTGAGAAAATTCCCACGCATTGCCATAAAGTGAGAGCCTGAACTCAGGTAAACTCAGTGATGCACTGCAGGAGCCATTGTCTTCTGTCAGTACATCACTGGGAGGCCCTATAGAGCAGTGACATCACCTGATGTCACTGTTCTATAGGGGAAATCGTTGTGGGACACTCGTTATTAATTGGACTGCGTCGGACAGGGAGTATACGGTTGGTTTATTTTTTTACTTTTTATTATAGGAAACCGAGGGCGTCGCATGGATTGGGTGTGCAATAAAGATGGCAAACCATGTCGTGTTTTATTTCATTAAAATACTTTATTCTTATGTGTTTTTTTCTAACCCTTTCAAACTACAAGATTAATAATGGAGAGGCACCTCTCCATTATTAACCAGGCTTAATGTCACCTTACAATAGCAAGGTGACATTAACCCCTTATTACCCCATATGCCACTGCTACACGGCAGTGGGAAGAGAGATTATATAGATTATAATCACCCATACAAGTATATGGGTCTTTGAAAATCAGACAGCACAATGTGACCATCCTTATGTGATCCATGTGCTATCCATTTTTAACACTGTAATGTGTAGCAAAAGTTTTATAAATGACCTAAAATCACAGATTTTTTTTTTTAAAAACAGACCACATGACCAAAGATTAATGAAAACTTGATCCACAACAATGATGGGAACAGGTTTTTTTCAATGATGTGAAAATGCATGTCTGAATGAGGCTAAACATACACATTGTGGTAGGAGGGAAGCATTCTCAAATGGCAATAGCGCTAGTGATGCCAAAAGACCAAGCAATATGGAAGAGGAATTTGTAACTCTGGTGCCACAGTCACTTTAATTATTGACAGGGCTCTCACCGCATAGTCCTTCTTCTATTATCTTCTCACTATCTGTCATGACACTAATTTCTTTTTTTTTTTACTACACAAAGTTCTACAATTTTTCACACGGAGACATTACTACAATATGGAGACCATTATTACAGGACGGGGGACCATTACTACAGGACGAGGGACATTACAGCATTGGGGACATTTTTACAGGATGAATATTATTCCAGGACGGGGGACAAAATTACTATAAGGGGCCATTTGTAAAAGAATAATACTGTATGGGGCCCAAAAAAAAAAAAAGAGGTAAAGCATTAAAAATATTCAAAATAAAGTATGAAAAAAAAATTTGGCCACTGAAAATGTTATTTTATGTAAAAACTGAAGTAAAAAAAGACCTGTGCCATAACCTATAAGATAAACACTATTAAAAAGAATAAAAACATGCCAAAAAACTGATGATGTTCTAACAGTTATATAGAAAAATAATGGTATCACTGAAAACCATCTTTTACCTCAAAGAATGTGGCACATTTATGTGTCTGAGTTTGAGACCCCTGTTGTACACCATAAGGATAAACCCCCAAGTACCAAATTGATCTTGTTTCTAACAATCCGTTTTTACTTTTGCTGCACAGGTCTTATTTGTCCAAAGACACACAAAAAGCACGTCATTTAACTGATGCTACTGTAGCGCTTTCAACAATGTACAAAGCCATATGGGACTTATAGTGTATCACATTACTACATTCGTAACTGTTCAGATTGGCGTCAGTTCTAATAAATATTTAGTGCAGCAGAAAAGTTTTAGAGTGTACACAGATTCCTTCATTTGGTTCCATAGCTAGCTCACCAGATCACTTAGTTAAGAGCGCTCAGCTTTCCTCACCTGTTCTAGTAAATAATTCTATTTCTGTAAAATATAAATTTAGAGAGTTTTGTATTACCATGTTGTGCTTTTCCTCTGTTATTCCGGTTAGAATTATTAGTGAATAAAGTGACAAGTGGGTGTTGTCAGTTGGGTGTGTGTCCCTACAACATTTACATCGACCAATCATTGCTGTCAGGCTGATGAGAGGCAATTTCACACTCTCAAGATCATGCAAATGGAAAGATCTTGATTTAGCGAGTCCACAAAAACAATGTGATAAAAACTCAGGAAGAATAGAAAAGTCAGCATATTGTTACCTACAGCATTGTTTTTTTTTCCGGATACTTTGTGGAATCCGCAAATAAAGATCTTACTTGCATCATCTTGAGAGTGCGCAGTGAAATTACATATAGGCATTGAGTGACCGCCCTGATCTACTTGCACCTCCATCCTAAGGATACGGAGTGTACTCTAAATTATCTTAAATTTGAAGACTGTGAATGGACACAACTCAGAGGAATGAAAAAAGCCAATTATTAATCATAAACAGTCAGGAGTAATACCAGAGGAAAGTCACAACACAGTGCTAAGCAAAAGTTTTATACAAACTTTGCCGCAGAGTAAGAATGGTTTTAAAAACAAAGTATTAATAATAATTAAAACGTATTTGTATCAGTTAATATGCAAAATGAATGTAAAGAAAAAAATGGAAAATACGGATTTTTGTGTTACTCACTGTAAAATCCTTTTCTCCGAGACGCTCATTGGGGGACACAGGACTGTGGGTGGGGCTATTGCCGCTAGGAGGTCGACATTAAGTAAACATAAAAAAAAGGTTAGCTCCGCCTCCGTCGTATACACCCTGCTACTGGCCGTAGGCTAACCCAGTTTGGTGCAAAAGCAGTAGGAGAACGAAGAATAAATCAAAATCACCACAGGAACAACATATCCAGAATTAAACCCACCAAGAACATGAAGTTAAATCAAAATAAAGCCATCTGGCTAAAAAAGGGTGGGCGCTGTGTCCCCCAATGAGCGTCTCAGAGAAAAGGATTTTACAGTGAGTAACACAAAAATCCGTATTTCTCCTTCGTCTCATTGGGGGACACAGGACTGCAGGACGTCCTAAAGCAGTCCCCTGGGTGGGAGACCGCTTACACAGTGTCAGTCATCATGTCAGGCATAGTCTATCGGTGTGCCACCGCCGCCTGCAGAATCCTTCTACCCAGACTCGCATCCGCCGAAGCCTGGGTATGGATATTATAATGCTTGGAGAAGGTATGCAAGCTAGAACAGGTTGCCGCCTTACAAACCTGTTCTCGTCCGCGATACATACCTCCTGAGTGCTCTCACCAGGTCCAGCGTATGGAGACCCTTCTCCACCCGATGCGTTGGTGCCAGGCAGAACAAGGATAAAACAATGTGTTCGTTGATATGAAAGAATGACACGAGCTTTGGTAAAAAGGGCGAAGTAGGTCTAAGCACCACCTTGTCCTGGTGAAAGAGTAAGTATGGGGCTCGGCAAAAGAGTGCCGCCAGTTCCGAGACCCGCCTAATGGAAGTTATGGCTATCAAAAACACAACCTTCCAGGAGAGGTACGTTAAAGATACTTCCCAAAAGGGCTCAAACGGAGATTCCTGTAAGGCTCCCAGCACCAGGTTAAGATCCCAGGTGTCTAGGGGAACCCTGCAGAGGGGTACTATATGGACAACACCCTGCATGAAGGTTCTCACCTGCCAATTGGTGGCAATTCTATGCTGAAAAAAGTACCGACAAAAGCCGGATACTTGTCTTCTAGGAGTGCCTGGAGCTAGACCTGCATCTAGACCGCCGTGGAAAAAAGCCAGAATGTTGGGTATCAAGAACTGTAGCGGGGAATAACTATGTTCCCTGCACCACCTAACAAGGACCCTCCAAGTATGGTGATAGACCCGAGCTGAAGCCAGCCTTTGAGCGTTTGGTCATTGTGGTAGCGACTCTCTGGGAGAACCCTGCCCGGGATAGAATCCAAGATTCAACGGCCATGCCATCAAACACAGGGCTCTTGAGTTCTGGTGGTAAATCAGGCCCTGGGAGAGTAGATCTGCGCGGTCTGGTAGTCGCCACGGTACGTCGGTGAGCAGCTGCACCAGATCTGCCTTCCGGGACTGACCAACGCGATCATTCGGAGCGATTAATATCACTGGGCCTCCCTCTGTCTTGATCTTCTCGATTCCCCTGGGTAGGAGAGCTAGCGGAGGGAACAAGTATGGGAGGTGAAATTGATTCCATGGCGGAACCAGAGAGTCCACCGGAATTGCCTGCGGATCTCTGTACTGAGAGACAAAACTGGCCCCCTTAGCATTGTTCCTGGAGGCCATCAGATCCCCATCTGGCGTGCCCAAGCGCCGGCAAATCCGCTGAAATACGTCAGGATGTAGAGACCACTCCCAGGACGCCAGACCCTGATAGCTGAGAAAATCCGCTGCCCAGTTCTGCTCGCCCGGAACGTGCACCGCCGACAGCACCGAGTGGTTCCGCTCGTCCCATCCTAGAACCTGCTTCACCTCGAGCATGGCCGCCCTGCTTCGGGTACCCCCCTGATGATTTATGTACGCCACGACCGTGTCGTTGTCTGACTGTAACCGGATGGGGTGGCCCGCCAAATGGTGACGAAAGCACCGCAGGGTCAGCTGAACTGCTCGAATCTCTAATATATTGGTCGGGTGAGCTGACTCTTGCTGAGATCAACGTTCCTGGGTTGTGTGGTGGAGAAACACCGCTCCCCATCCGAGAAGGGTGGCGTCTGTTGTGACTACCAGCCAATGGACAGGGGGAAAGGCCTTTTGAAGTGACGAGTTCCTCGTCCACCATACCAGAGCCAGTCTGACTTGAAGAGACAGCCGGCATCGGAGGTCTAGGCAGCAGGGACTCCTGTCCCAAACCTTGAGGAGAGCGTGCTGCAAAGGACAAAGATGGAGCTGCGCAAAGGGTACTGCCTCTGTTGCCACCAACATCCTCCCTAAGACCCTCATGCAGAACAAAATCGTGTGGGGGACCGGCCGGCGAAGGACCCGGACCTCTCGGCGAAGAAGGTCTTCTCCAGTGGGAGAATTGTCAACCCCCGCGCTATGTCGAAGATCATCCCCAAAAAGGTGATCCTCCGAGATGGCACAGAAGACGACTTCCTGGAATTCACTAACCATCCCAAGCAAGACAGAGTGTCCAACCGTCTTGGACGTCGATTGATGTCAAAAATTCCCCTCTTTCCATGGCCGCTACGACCGAGCGGGGGGACTCCATCCGGAAATGTCGCAGCCTGATGAAGCCATTCAGGCGTTATAAGTCCAAAATGGGTCTCACAGACACGTCCTTCCTGGGAACTACAAACAGGTTGGAGTAGAACCCCAAGCCTCCTTCGTCCTATGGTACTGGGACAACTACGCCGGCCTGTTGAAGGGACCCGATGGCCTGAGTCTCTGTTTTGGGGAGACGAGAGGAAACGAACCTCGTTGGTGGGAAACCGACGAATTCTATCCTGTACCCTGAGGATATTATGTCCCTGAACTACCTGTCGCAGGTGACTGCGAACCAGGCGGGACGAAACCGGAGTGTGACGGACTGGACTCTGCCTCCAGCCATTTAGCCGAAAACTGCTGCGTTAGCTTAGAATGGCAGTTGACAGCCCGCCAAAATCTCAACCATAAGGCTCTCCTTATACCATAATTAACACCTACATGTATGTCTTTGGTGCATTGGTGGCAGGCCACCTGAGCACAGGGAGAACATACAAACTCCCTGCAGAAGTCGTCCATGGTGGGATCTGAACCCTGGACTCCCATGCTGCAAAGCATCAGTGCTTTCCACTGAGCTAGCCTCAGTCAGGGACTACGACCAAGACATCCAAGCCTTGGCTACCTAGTTAGCCACAAAAGAAGGGGAGAGCGCAGAACCTGATGCCTCTAACACTGACCGAGCCAGGTTCTCAATGAGACGGTCAGTCGTATCTTTTATAGAGGACCCACTAGGGAAGGAAAGCAGTGTTTTAGACGCAAAACGAAAGATGGGGGGAATCAACCGCGGAAGATTCCGCCCACTCCTTAAGGAGGTCCGGGGCGAAAGGATATCTGGTCCTGATAGCTTTGTACCCAGAGAAGTGTTTGTCTGGCTACTCTCGGTGGCGCCACCAATTCCTTGAATCTAGGATGAGAGCCAAAGACCCTGTGAGCCTACTTGGCTCGCTTAAAACACCTTCTGTCCGGCAGACAGGGTGGGTTCGTCCTCTATACCCAGAGTCTGGTTTATGGCTTCAATGAGACCCACCTGCGGCTGGATCATAACGCCCAGGAAGCCATGGTCAAGGCACTGTCACACTAAGTGAGATCGCTAGCGAGATCGCCTAAGCGCCAGCGATTTTATGATGCAGCAGCGACCCAGTCAGTGACGTCGCTGTGTGCGATATGTAGCAGCGATGTGGCCCCCGCTGCGATGTCGCTGATCGTTCATGAACGTTCTGAGCCGTTTTTTTTTTTTTGGTCGTTGGTGTCCCGCTGGTGAGCCTGAATCCGTTGAGTGTGACACCCTTTATGAACGAGGCGGGACTAGGTTTTCCCAACGACCGCAGAGGTCGTTATACAGATCGCTGATGAGATCTTTGTGTTTGGAAGCTAACTAGCGACCATATAGCGATCGCACCAACGATCTCACCAGGTCGTGTCGTTGTCGTGATCGCTGGTGCGATCGCTAAGTGTGACAGTGCCTTTACACAGCCATCCCGTTAATGCCCGAGAACCACTGCAACATCAGGGAGGGGCGGAGGTTCCTTGAAGAAGGCCGAAGTCGGGGACAAAATTTCCGGCGCCGGCCCGAGGTACACGGGGGCGGGCTTCGCCGGGAGTAGACGCGGCTGGGGGCGGGACTTCTGCACGTGGCCTAGGACAGGTCGAAGCCAGGGAGTTAAGTTTCAGCGTCTGCCGGATGACGGTTCCGCCGCTGGAGCTGCCCGCGCCAGGTAGCCCCGGGTAACACAGCTGCGGAAGGCATCCAAGCCTAACTTCTCTCCCCTGCACCAACCCCTGCGTGGACCAGCTTCCAGGTTAGAGGGGGGCTGTGTGCAAGCACCCTAGCTCCATCTTCCCCTAGAAGGGATGAGAAGAGGGACCGTCCGCCCCCTTCCATCACTGCAGTCTTAGCATTGGTGATGCAGTGGGGGCCGCACAGATAGTAGCTATGCCTCTGTCAGCCTAGGGTTTCTATACCCTAGGGTGATCAGGACTGAGTTCGGCACGTTGTCCCATCGCAGGAGAGCCGGAGCTGTGGAGGAGCAGCCTGCCTGCCGGTCATGGCTGCGACAGGGGACGGTGCAGGAAACCCTCAATCCACCCGTCCCTCTGAGATGGAGGTGGAGAGGGGCCGCCCAGCTCCTTGTAGTACCGCCGTTCTATCAGCGGAAGTACAGTGGGATCAGCACGGGCTTTACACTCACCAAGGTGCACATCCCGGCCTAGAGCCGCCGCGACGAGGCTTCACAGGTAAACTTCAGGAAGGTACAGGGTAAGAGAATGCCTAAATCCATCATGTCTTAGGAGACAAGTGGAGAGGGACCTTCCGCCTCCTTGCATCATCCGCTTTTAAAAAGTGGTGAAGCAGTGGGGGCTGCACAGACGCCATTGTAGAGGCCTCTGAGCATCCTATGGGTTCAATCCCTAAGGATGGGCAGGGCAGGTTGTCTGGCATAGGTCTGGCTGCGGACGAGGATACATGAAGGTAACACTCAGTGTGCTCGACCGTAAGTTGGTGCGGGGAGATCGGTGCCCTTTAAGAGACCCGTCGCCCTTGAATCAGCTCAGGCATGGCATCCCACGTCGCAGGAGAGGATACGTGGAGGCGACACTCGCACGTGCTCGCCTGTTGCTGATTTGGGGAGATCGGACCCCTTCAAAAGGGTCCATCGCCCCTGTCTCATCATGGTAAAAAAGAAAAGGATCTGGGAAAAACCAGACATGTGCCTCCTACGGACACTAAGCAAAAACTGGGTTAGCCTACAGCCAGTAGCAGGGTGTATACGACGGAGGCGGAGCTAACCTTTTTTTATGTTTGCTTAGTGTCGACCTCCTAGCGGCAATAGCCACACCCACAGTCCTGTGTCCCCCAATGAGACGAAGGAGAAATCAATATTTAGTATGAACATTTTTTGCCTTCAAAGCAGCAATTCTTCTAGGTACATTTGCACGCAGGTTTTCAAGGAACTCAGCAGTAAGGCTGTTCCAAACATCTGGGAGAACCAACCACAGATCTCCTATGTATGTAGGCTTGTGTAGATGCTTCTTTCTCTTCATGTAATCCTAGACATACTTATAGGAAAGATGTGTATCTTCGTACCGTGTTAGCCAGT
>VIAB01000475.1:10110-25192 GCA_009801035.1 Oophaga pumilio
GAATCTGTGCTGCACTTTATATACATGCTCAGTAGTGATCAGTGTTGTGGAGTTAGAGTCAGGGAAATTGAGGAGTCAGTGTTTTGGCTTTCCGACTTCACAGCCCTGAATGCAATGTAAATCCAGTAGGTTTAAAGCCGCTGGTCACAGGTATTCAGTCACTCTCACAACGTCCAGTGATTTATTGTTTACTGCGGAGCAGCCAGAAAGCTATGTGATGCTCTGTAGTGAACAGGTAGAAACATTCAATGGGAATTGAACTTCCAACAAACCTTGCATAATTTAATAGTACTGAAGAATATAAAAAAAAAGTTGCAATATATCAAAAAATCTGCTTCTTTCTACATTATCAGCGACTTCTTCATCGTCCTCTGCCTCCCAAACTTATTATCCACTAAAAACAGCTCAATTCTGTCTTGCTCAGACAAGTCATACTACCAGCTCACTGTGGTGTCATTTGCACAGCCCATTGTCCTCTATGGGTAGTGGTGGAGGAGGATGGTTGGGGAGCAGTGAGAAGAAACAAGCAAGGGGAGACACAGAAAGATTGTGCTGAACTTTCTAACAAGGGTTTCACATCACTGTCCTGTAATGCCCTACATGCTACTGCTGCTCTATGATTGCTACAAAAAGGAAGGAATGAATAGCAGGAATCCCTCTCTGTACTGTGAACGGGAGACATCATAGCAGCTTGTCTCCTCCCAGCAGCTGAAAGTGAACTGCAAATTAACATATAGATGATGCAGAGGGGAAAACTGGTGAAAATGTAGCATATAATTACTAAAAATAGTGTTATTACTTATGTGCACAAAATATAACTTAATCTGAAAAGTTACTTGAAAGAACAGTTACCCTTTCAGGTCATTAGATGGATCTGCACATTGCTAAAACCAGGTGTCGCTATAGAATGTAAGAAAATGGCATAACTCATTCTTAACAGCATTCTTATGATCTATACAGTGGAAGTGATACGTGATTGTGGGCCGATCCCTTTAAGGAATAATAAGTTGCACATTCCATGTTGAATAATAAGGCAGGGAACAAATACAAGACTTCTTTAGTTAGTTGCTATAAATAACTTCGGCCATATGCATCAACAGTGCCCCGTAATCAGTTTCTATGGTCATCCTCCATGTAGTCCTGAAGACAGGTAATTGAATATTGGTTTGCGGTTGAAAGTACAAGTAATCCAGTAAACGAACATCTAGGCCCTCGGCAGCCACCATTGTTCAGTAATTTAATATCCATGTGCTGAGTCCTCTACATCAACCGTTGTTCAGCAATTGATTATCTGTGTTCTGAAGCTCTTGCAGCGGTGTCTGAGCAGCTCTCTATTTGTGGACCTAAGGCTGTACTGTGAGTGCCAGGAGAAGCTCGGACCTTGGGAATAGCAGAGACGAGCAGTTCATTCCACATTACTCTAAATTCAAAATGACACCCGAGTGCCATAGTGCCAAGTCCTGATTAACGAGGTGTAATTAACCTGCTCGTTGTGAGATACCAAAATTAAAATTACTCCATTAAAAGTTTTTTTCTAATTTTTTCTTTTAATTAAAAAAACTACAGTGAAACAAATCTGTCTAAAACTCATCCACTTTATGTCTCCTAAATTTACTTGGGTTATAAGAATATCATTTGGAGAGGAGCAATTGTGTTGTAGTAATCTGATTACCGTATTGTCTACCTTATCAGTGCGGTGGAGGAATCAGAAAGCCCGCGCTAGCAGTCGCTATAAGAAACAGGACCAACTTTTAGCTAAAGCACATTGAGAGCTGGCGGCATCGTCTTTCAGACTATATTTCCCTCTTTATCAGGCTTGGAGGACATTGGGTTCTTTCATAAAATAACTACAGCTTCAAAATACATCACTGCAGCTTAGAGCGGAGATTTCAGTGTCATGTCAGTCGCAAATCTCAGTCTAATCATTCATGTTATTATGCAGTGTAGGAGGCAAACATCACCGCTTGGTGAAAGTGTAATACAGCCCATGTCAAAACCAATATGGTAATGCTAAATACCTGCAGCTTAACAGAATGAATTCACTCTCAAAGAGACAGAATAGGTCTCTGCTTTTAATGCCTAACTATGTAATGCCCAGTAACTGTGTAATGCCCACTAACCGTGTAATGCCAAAAAAATGTGTAATGCCCAGAAACTGTGTAATGCCCACTAATCGTGTAATGCCAA
Organism: Oophaga pumilio; assembly: GCA_009801035.1. NCBI lineage: Eukaryota > Metazoa > Chordata > Amphibia > Anura > Dendrobatidae > Oophaga > Oophaga pumilio. The sequence goes on from VIAB01000475.1 coordinate 12,298, forward strand.
AAAAAAGTGTAATGCCCACTGTGTAATGCCTAAGAACTATGTAATGCCCACTAAACGTGTAATGCCAAAAAAAGTGTAATGCCCACTAACTGTGTAATGCCTAAGAACTATGTAATGCCCAGAAACTGTGTAATGCCCACTAACCGTGTAATGCCAAAAAAAGTGTAATGCCCACTTACTGTGTAATGCCTAACAACTACTGTATGTAATGCCCACTAACTGTGTAATGCCAAAAAAATGTGTAATGCCCACTAACTGTGTAATGCCTAACAACTATGTAATGCCCAGTAACTGTGTAATGCCCACTAACCATGTAATGCCAAAAAAGTGTAATGCCCACTAACTGTGTAATCCCTAACAACTATGTAATGCCCATTAACTAATGCCCACTAACCGTGTAATGCCAAAAAAATGTGTAATGCCCACTATGTAATGCCTAACAACTATGTAATGCCCACTAACTGTGTAATGCCAAAAAAATGTGTAATGCCCACTAACTGTGTAATGCCCACTAACCGTGTAATGCCAAAAATGTGCAATGCCCACTAACTGTGTAATGCCAAACAACTATGTAATGCCCACTAACTGTGTAATGTCCAACAACTGTGTAATGCCCACTAACTGTGTAATGCCAAAAAAATGTGTAATGCCCACTAACTGTCTAATGCCTAACAATCGTGTAATGCCCAGTAACTGTGTAATGCCCAGTAACTGTGTAATGCCAAGTAAATGTGTAATGCCAAGTAACTGTGTAATGCCAAGTAACTGTGTAATGCCAAGTAACTGTGTAATGCCCAACAACTGTGTAATGCATAACTATGTAATCTCCACTGTGTAATGCCAAACAACTGTGTAATGCCAAACAACTGTGTAATGACCATCCATGTAATGCTCACTATGTAATGGCAAACAACTGTGTGATGCCCACTAACTGTGTAATGCCAAACAACTGAGTAATGTCAAACTGTGTAATGCCCACTAACTATGTGATGCACATCAGCTGTTTAATGACAAACTCTGAACGTCAAACAACTGTGTAATGTCAAACAACAGTGTAATTTCCACTAACTGTGCAATGTCAAACAACTGTGTAATGCCAAACAACTGTGTAATGTTAAGCTGTGTAATGCCAAACGGTGTAATGACCAATGACTATGTAATGCTCGACAACTGTGTAATATTAAACAACTGTGTAATGTTAAACAACTGTGTAATTTCCCCTGTGTAATGCCAAACTATGTAATGCCAAACAACTGTGTAATGCCAAACAACTGTGTAACGTCAAACAACTGAGTAATGTCAAACAACTGTGTAATTTCCACTAACTGTGTAATGCCAAACTGTGTAACGTCAAACAACTGAGTAATGTCAAACAACTGTGTAATTTCCACTAACTGTGTAATGCCAAACAACTGTGTTATCTCAAACAGCTGTGTAAGTTCCACTGTGTAATGCCAAACAAATGTGTAATGCCAAACAACTGTGTAATGCCAAACTGTGTAATATCAAACATCTGTGTAATTCCAAACAACTGTGTAATGCCCAACAACTGTGTAATGCAAAACAACTGTATAATGCCCAATGACTATGTAATGCTTGACAACTGTGTAATATTAAACAACTGTGTAATGTTAAACAACTGTGTAATGCCCAACAACTGTGTAATTTCCACTAACTGTGTAATGCCCACTAACTGTGTAATGCCAAAAAACTGTGTAATGTCAAACTGTGTAATGTCAAACAACTGAGTAATGTCAAACAACTGTGTAATTTCGACTAACTGTGTAATGCCAAATAACTGTGTAATGCCCAACAACTATGTAATGCTCGACAACTGTGTAATATGAAACAACTATGTAATGTTAAATAACTGTGTAATTTCCCCTAACTGTGTAATGCAAAACAACTATGTAATGCCAAACAACTGTGTAATGCCAAACAACTGTGTAACGTCAAACAACTGAGTAATGTCAAACAACTGAGTAATGTCAAACAACTGAGTAATGTCAAACAACTGTGTAATTTCCACTGTGTAATCTCAAACAACTGTGTATTCTCAAACAACTGTGTAATCTCAAACAACTGTGTAATGCCAAACTGTGTAATGCCAAACAACTGTGTAATGCCAAACTGTGCAACGTTACACTGTGTAATGTCCAACAACTGTGTAATGCCAAACAACTGTATAATGCCCAGTGACTTTGTAATGCTTGACAACTGTGTATATTAAACTGTGTAATGTTAAACAACTGTGTAATGCCCAACAAGTGTGTAATGCCCAACAACTATGTAATGCCCACTGTGTAATGCCAAACAACTGTGTAATGCCCACTTATGTAATGCCAAACAACTGTGTAATGTTCACACATGTAATGCCCACTTAAGTAATGCCGAACAACTGTATAATTCGCACTGTGTAATGCCAAACTGGGTAATGCCCACTAACTGTGTAATGCCCACCAACTATGTAATGCCTACCAACTGTGTAATGCCCACCAAATGTGTAATGCCTACCAACTGTGTAATGCCCAACAGCTGTGTAATGCCCACCTATGTAATGCCCACTAACTGTGTATTGCCCAACTGTCTAATGTTTAATTTCCTAACTCTGTAATGCCTAATGTCTTCACAATGAGGCACATAAGAGTTTATTGCCAAGAAGATGGTGGCATGGGTAGCTTTTTTTTCTGCAGTTATTCATTCTGTTACATATCGGAGAAGAAGTGATGAGAAGAAAACCAGACAGGGTAGATAGAACAAAACAGCATTATACATATAGGAAGAGAGTCAATTGATGGCTACATTTAGAAAGTCCTCAGTGTCCCTGAAAGGAAACAGAGTGCATGAAAGGAATGAGACTCATCATTCTTCTCTGCTGCCAATTCCTCCATACACATACAGTAACAGTATTCACTTTCATGGTCCAAGGGAATAAGAGATGACTAGATCAGGAAGAGTTGCAGGTGTACTCATTTATGAACTGAAAACCGGAAAAAAATCTTATCCAGAACTTTAAGATATTTTTACTGTGGGCCTAAGAACTAAAAGGCAGGTAGTTGCTAACACCTACAAATAACTCCTCCAGCCCCCCCAAAAAAATAAAATAAATAACAATCAATATACATAAATATATCCAAACTGTATTTATAATAAACTGTATACACAACAACTAGAGGGAAAAAAAATAAAAACACGCCATAAAACACAGAAAACAAGAACAGGCAGTGTGATCAATGGTAAATCACATTATGGTAAATAATAACAAATATAAATAAAATCAATTAGTCAAACAATGGGGGTACAGCAGTATACACACATATAACCAAAGTATTAGATAGGGGTCCTAGTATATGATTATAAGGATAGATGCCATAGTAACATATTATAAGGAACCTCAATTAAGGACCTCTCAAATAAAGAGACTTCACCAGAATATAGCAATACCAAAGAAATAACACTATGAACAAGTAAATAAATTGAATATATTTAGAAAACTTCAGTAAGAAAAGAAACCCTCACAGCTCAAGCGCTCATTAAAGTTGCCCAGTGCAAAGACACTTATACCCTCCACAAGCTATCATGAATGAACCAGATAGCAGACTACACTGCCCAGTACCCCGACGAGCGTTTCACATACAGCTTCATCAGGGGGTGAAAGTTTTTCTAGGATTGGTTATGTTTAGGTAGTTGCTGGCACAGAGCGCTCATTGATAGCTCCTGCAGGTGGATTCAGGTGCTTTATGTCCTCTTCTTCGCTCTGCTCTGTTGATGGAGTGTGACTGCCGATGTCATGCTGATTGACAGCCGCCTCCTCGCTGCTTAACATCAGTATGATGTCAGTAGTCACGACTTGTTGACACAGCAGCCCAGAAGAAGGGAACGTGGAGGAGCTGAATCACTGGCAGAAGAGGTCAGTAACCGTTCTGAGCCGTTGCCGGATAGAACAGGTAAGTTACATAGTTACATAGGTAGAAAAAAAAGACCATGGTCCATAAAGTTCAACCTTTACCCACCAATTATACTTTTTTTGTCATTAAATCATCTATAACCCCCCAATGTTATGAGTACTGAGGAAATCATCCAGCCCTTGTATAAATGCTGTTATAATGTCAGCCATTACTAGCTCTTGTGGTTTGACATTCCACATTCTGACTGCTCGAACTGTAAAGAACCCTTTCCTATTTAGCTGCCAGCATCGTCTTTCCTGCACACAAAATGAGTACACCCTGGTCCTTAGTATGGTCTTTGGAAGGAATAAGTCACGTGTAAGGCAGTTCCTGTTAGTTTTTTGACTCATAATGAAAAAAAAATTAGTCTTTATGTATAACCAATTGGACATTATGTCCAAGCGTCTGGTGCCCAGATACAATGAGTACTTCCTTTTAGTGCACAGGTGAGGGAATGATGCCTGCCGATCACATTGGGACAGACTATCACTGTGTAACAGAAGCCCGATGCAAACACAAAAAGAATTTCAAGTAGCACAGATACGAAGGATTCTGTGTCTATGAAAAGTTTTTTTCCAAAGAAAACCTTATATTAATTGTATCCTTCTAAAACACCTTAAAAGCGCATGTACACATTTACTATTAATGTGAGCATTTACATGCTAGAGCATTGGAGAATTCAGGAATTATGCCCTTCTTATGGTCCATTTATATTAGTTGATGCTGAGAACTTAAAAAAGCCCTCCTCCTCCCATCATAGATCTTAACCTCAAAATATATTGCAGTCACCATATTATATAGCACTGTGTACTTACAATTGCTCATTTTGCCTTTCTACCTACTTAGGCCGGTTTCACATTTGCGGTTGTGTCCGCAGCGTTTCATCCGCATACATCTGCATGCGTCATGCGTACCTATCTTTAAATGGTGTACGCATGGACATGCGTTTGCTTACGTATTCGTACGCATGTGTCGTTTCGAGGTGTGCGGGGGGAGGGGGGCGCGGCTAACGCCACGTTGCAATTTTTGGGGCGTCAAATATGCGCGGTCATATGCATGCGTACGCTTGCAGAAGGAGTGCGTGAAAACAACGCATTACGGTCTATGGGAATGCATATGTACGCAAGGACATGCGTACGCTTGCATTTGCGTATGCATTCGTTATACAGAAATCCCATGAGACACGCCCATTGGGCGTGGCTTGTGTCAATGAAATTCTCCTGGAAAATCTTTTTCCAATAGAACGCATGTGCAAAACAAGCGCAAACGCAGCATTTTTCTGCCATCATGCGTAAGCTGATGCGGATAAAAACGCTGCGTTAGCATGCGTTTTTGCATGCGGTTGCGGACGATACACACCGGACCGCAAATGTGAACCTAGCCTTAATTCTTCTGTTTTCCATTAGGTCTATAATATCACGTGATTAAACACTGACTAGCTGAATCCTTCTAAGCTTTATGTAGAAACAGGAGGTCAATTTTCAATGCAAGAGTCATCATTAGAACGGGAATGGGACATCACTGCTAAATCCCTGGCAGGGGGGATGAGTGGAGCAGCTGAGTCAGGAGTTGTAGAAAGGGATGATAAATGCAGGCACAAGAGACTTCCTGTATCTAAAGAGCAGAGAAAAGAGAAGCATTATCTGGGTAGAAAGGCAAAATGAGCAATTGTAAGTACACAGTGCTACATAATAAGATGATTGCAATATATAAAGAGGATAAAAACTTTGATGAGATGACGAGGAGGAGGACTTCCTTAACGACTGATGATGAGTAACTTGTTTGCTGATCGGCGGTCATTTAACAACCTCTTTACACATGCAGACCGCACTGCTGATATGCACTGAACCATCTGTAATAGATCGCTCTATGCAGATAGGATGTCATTTTTCTTGGCAGCGCAAGTCTTGGATGTTGCGCTGCCGAAAACGATGATTTTTAAGTCTGCTTAAAAATAATTTTACCCGATGAACAAGTGTTTTGTTCATTCACTGAGTAATCAACAGCCTATTTACACAAAAATCTTAGTGTAAAGGCGCGCCCCTAGGAATGCCTGTTGACAATAATCTTGCAGTGTAAATGCGCCTTTAGAATAAACAGTATGTAGGTGTATCTTACATAGGAGGTGTACACATTAATGGATGGAAGGACTACCCTTACCTTTCTCCAGGGATATCCCGCCCCTCCTGTACTCCACTATGACCTTGTAACTGTGACCTTGGTCTCACAATCGCAGCTTTAGCCACTGGTGGGCCACCAGCATGCATTTCATATGCAGATGAGATCTGATATATGCAGATCAGATGCATTATATGCAAATGTGAATCATTCAGATGTAAATTGTCTGCCCTGAAGCATGTTGACTGTGTGAAAGCGCCAGTGTGTATATATTTCAGTCTGCGAGTGCGGCTGTTTGAGTCAAATACAGAATCTGACGGCAAGAGAAGAACGGCTTGGTCTGTCTACTTCAAGAGGAGACTTTTTAATCCCTGCCTTTCTATTTAAAGGGTGATTTTTTTTTTCCTTTCCTTGAAACAAAAAATTAAGAGTAAGAAACAAAAGAGCAAATTGATCAGAGTTGCAATGGAACAGCTGGCTGCCCCCACAAAAAAAGTTTTTGCTTACATTCTCTTCTCTAACCCAAATCCAACTAGTTAACGTATTTGAATATCCAACTGCACCGGCCAATAATTTAATAATGATTTTACCACTTTAAAAATGTATTATAAAAATGTACACCATATAGATTCCACAACGTTTTTATTTTATGTAAGCTCTTTAAATAACCACTACAAACTTAAATCACTACAAGTTTTTTGTCCAAGATTCATCCAGAAAACTCGGACAATTTTAATCTGAATCTGTGTCATTTGTGTCCGTTCTTTACCTCCAACTGTCAGCCCTGGGACATTTGTGAGATATACGTTTTTATATATCAACATTTTAAAATGTACTCAATCAAATACAGTTTGCCAGGGTGAATAATGGCAATGTATCTGTAACAATCGGATGCAATATGGACGATCCGTATGGGATCCGATTTTTTCTGCGCACCCATAAACTTCAATGGGTAAACCTGACCCGACATACGGATTCAGTCCATGAAAAAACCCATCTCATCCGAAAAGCCTAAAATGTATAACATTGGACATAGTGTTATCCCCGTGATGTCAGTTTTTTCATGGCCTGCACTAGGACTGAAAGTACATTCGTGTGAACTTAGCCTTACCAGATGTGATGTCTAGAACGCGCATCATCTCAATCACACACTGAATCCATAAGTGACTTCAATAATGTGAAAGTATTTTTATGTCCTTTGTATTTACACTGGATACATCAAGTGCAAATTCTCTAGATCACACTTAAAGGGGTTTTCCTGGACTTTAACACTGATGGCCCATAGGTCATAAATGTCTGATCAGTGGGAGTGCGACACCTGGCCCCCTTACCTATCAGTGGTTCCCAGTGTTGGCCGCGGCCTGAACTGCTCAGTTGTGGCACTGCACAGCTCCATTGACAGAATAGAGGCCATGGCCGCACTGCACATCCATTGATTGGAATAGGTGGCGGATATGCAAAACTCGGCCACGGACATTATATATAGGACAGAGCTGTGCAGCTCTGCAACTGAGCAGTTCCAGCCAGCAGCACCGGTAACAGCTGACTGGTGGAGGTGCCGGGTGTCAAACTCCCACCAATCAGACATTGATGTTACATTAATGTTACAGTCCCGGACAACCCTTTTAATATAAAAAGCCATAACCCAGGTGTAGCTATTGTATGAAGGCCGGAAGTCACCTCATCTGTGCGAAGATGCTCTCTTTTGTACTTCACGGACATAAAATTTCTTTCTCTTTTCTCAGACTTCACATTATTCCATCGCATAATTTAAAAGCAAATGAATAGATGGAAATAAAAGTGAAATCGTGGAGTTCAGATTACAGAACGGACTCTATAACCTCATTTTAACCACTTTGGGGGCCAAACCCAATCAAAACAAAATATCCAGTAACGAGCTGTTTTATATAATTATTTTTTACACCTAGACAGTGATTTATTAACTTACTCTATTGGAATTACCTTTAAAAGATCCACATTACTCTTATGTTTAATTACAAAGTATCTTGAGACATCGCGCTTCATGTACTCGTGATTTATGTTTTACCAATCCTTACTAATCCGTTCTCTCAGTGTGATGGCCGTTCTCCCTGTATACTGGAGGACATCATTGTACTCTTGTAGGTACATAACAAAAGGATTCCATTTACAAATTGTTTAACTGTTTCCCTGCCAAGGGTGTATTTCATCATGAGATACATCCAGGCTACTAATGGCCATATCTCAGCCTGGATCGCAGCTACAGAGGCATGTGTGTACACATACAGCTTTACAGCACACACATTATACACACTCTATGCACACAAGTACACGACACTGCTGTATGCACACTCCGATCTGCTATATAAACACACAGTTCTGCTACATTCAGATGCGAGCTCTGCTACATACACAAATAGCTCGGCTATATATAAAGACATAGATCTGCTGTACATACACATACAGTTCTACCACACACACAGCTCTGTTACATACACATACAACTCTGCTACATACACACAGCTCTGCTACATTCACAGATTTATTACATCAACACACACATATTGTAAACAAACTGAAGTTTGTTCCAGACTGATCACAAGACCTTAATGACCAGAGGTATTTCAGTTTTTGCGTTTTCGTTTTTTGCTCCCCTTCTTCCCAGAGCCATAACATTTTTTATTTTTCAGTCAAAATGGCCATCTGATGGCTTGTTTTTTGCAGGACAAGTTGTACTTTTGAACAACACCATTGGTTTTACCATATCATGTACTGTAAAACGTGAAAAAAAAATTCCAAGTGTGGTAAAATTGCAAAAAATGTGCAATTCCACAGTTGTTTTTTTTTACCATGTTCACTAAATGCTAAAACTGACCTGTCATTATGATTCTCATTATGAGTAGATATCAAACATGTCTAGGTTATATTTTAAGTGGTAAAAAAAAAATGGTGCAATTTTCCGAGACCTGTAGCATCTCCATTGTTCGTGATTTGGGGCTGGGCGAGGGCTTAGTTTTTGTGCGCCGAGCTGACGTTTTTATTTTTACCATGGTGGTGTAGATATGATCTTTTGATCGCTCATTATTGCATTTTACTGCAATGTAGCGGCGACCAAAAAACATAATTCTGTTGTTTTAATTTTTTTTCTCACTACGCCGTTTAGCGATCGGGTTCATTGTTTTTTATATTGATAGATCGGGCGATTCTGATAGCGGTGATACCAAATACGTGTATATTTGATTTTTTTTATTTTTTATTTTGAATGGGTTGAATGGGGGTGATTTGAATTTTTACTTTTTTTATATTTTAAATTTTTTTTTTTTTTTACTTTTTGCATGCTTCTAACGTCTTCTAATGCTTCTAAGCTGCAGTTGTCTGATCACCTCTGCTACACACAGGCAATGATCAGATCGTCTGGGTGTCGCAGAAATGCTCACTTGCTATAAGCGCTCATAGCAATCTGGCAATAACAACCATAGAGGTTTGCTGCAGACCTCTGGTTGTCATGCCAACCCATCGGTGATCTACGATCATGTGACGGGGTCACCGATGGGCGGGATTAGTAATGCACTTCCGGTAAGCACGAGTTAAATGCCGCTGTCAAAGATTGACAGCGGCATTTAACTACTTAACAGCTGAGGTGTATCGCGATTCCACCCGCAGCTGTTGCGGGCATATGTCAGCTATATACAGTAGATCACCTATCATGTGCCCTGAAAGGTGCAGGCTCATTGCCGAAGCCAGCACCAAACAGGGGGAGTCCGGCATAGACGTACTATTACGCCCAATGTCGGAAAGCAGTTAAAGTGCACCTGTCAGCAGTTTTGGACGATATACAGTGGGTTCAGAAAGTATTCAGACCCCTTTAAATTTTTCATTCTTTGTTTCATTGCAGCCATTTGGTAAATGGCTATTTATCGCCGCTGCTTACTTCAGGCTATGTCAGTTATAGTTTTTGCCTGTGGCTCCTGTAGCTGACTCTGATTTGTCCTGTTGCCTTTGCTGTCTGAACCCGTGTCTGTTTTTACCTATTCTCGTCCTGATTCAGTGTGTGGACTCCCTGGTTTTGACTTGGCATGTATCTTGACCTGTTTTCTGTCTTTTGTCCTATCTGCTCCTGACCGTTACCGATCCTTTGGCTTGTCCCTGACACTGAGTTTGTTTATTCCTTTGGTACTGCACTATAGTCTAGGATTTGACCCGGCTTGTTTGAATATTCTGCTGCCACCTGGTGGAAGCCTCGCTGCTGCACGACAGGCCTGCTTGGTCTAGGTGCAGTCCTGCTTCCACTCTATTGACATCTAGTGGAGCCTGCACCTACCTGCATTGCAGCAGTGTGATAAAAGCGATTTCTGGATATTTATGATGAAGGGGTTTGACCCGAAACACATGAAATCTACATGGTTTGCCTTTCTATGTAAAATTGTACATAGTTAAAGAAGGCCTCCTCCTCCAATGAAAGTTTTATCCTCTTAATATATTGCAGTCATCATATTATATGGCAACTGTGTACTTACAATTGCTCATTTTGCCTTTCTACCCAGCTAATTCTTCTCTGCTATACGTAGAAACAGGAAGTCTCTTTTTCCTGGATGAGTCATCCCCCTCTACAACTACTGCCCCAGCTGCTCCCTCCTCCCCCCCTAACATTGACTTTCACTGTGACGCGTTTCAATGCCGGACAGGGGTTTTTATGAACTTAAAAAATAAAAAATAATAATAATATTCTTGAAACACTTTGCCCTAATAAAAGAAGTTTCATTGTCCATCTTTGCAGCAAATGATTCTCTCTATCAGCCTTTTTAACGTTGTTCTTCCTTTTTTTTGGACACTTTTTCCCTGGGGGTTCACCAGCCACCAGACAGCAGCAGGGGGAATTTTAAATAACAGGGGCACCAAACCATCCCCTAGGTGAGCCATAACCTTATTTAAGGAGAAAGGAAAAATGGTATCACTTTCCCCACTTCTTGTCATATTTACTAAATAAAAAATGTCTCCGCACATGGTAGAAATCAGGAACACATTACTTATAGAATTATTGTGTAGATTTACACCAGTCCAGTTAACAATGTTTATTTTTGGCCAAATCATCTCTCTCAGCATTAGCAACCTTAAAGCTTTGGTGTACGTCTTCGTAGCACACAGATCCCCCCACCATTAAATTGATTCCTCCACCCACTGTCAGACAAAAAAAATAAAAAATATCTTGTGTGTACTTTATTTCAGAGGCAACTTTTATACTTCCAAAACTTTTTCTATGCTCCGTTTTTCTTTTGCACAGTGCCAGCCCTTTATGATGCCCTTGTCCTTGTTGGAGGTAAAAGTCATGGGACCATGACGGAACTAAAGTCCTTTAAAAGAACAAGGAGTGTGAGAGCTCCATCACATTACCCAGATCAACCACAGACCCCCCGTGGGTTCCCTCCACATGAGGCATCTCCCTATGAATGGGAAAGATATTTAGCCCTTGAAGTTACCAAGCAACTTGCTCGGCCTTCACAGTACACAAGTGTGGGGCAGCTTGGAGACCGGGAAAGGAATTTAGAAAGGGGGGTGCAGTGTCGTCATCTGAAAAGTATGCAAGCATACGTAACGTTTCTGCTCTGTGCTAACACTCAGCAAAGCACTGGAAACAAGAAAAAGGCTTATCCCATCAGCATACCCGACACTGAACATCAGGACTTAAAAGTGTTAAATGTGATAGTAGACATTTTACTTAAATACAAGAAATTAAAATTGTATCTTTTATTTTGATGACTTTTTTCAAAAGTTTTTTTGCAGAAAAAAAGCTAGAGGCTGATGTTGGAAATATAAAAAAAGCATTGTAGTGTGATAATTTTGCAGGTTAAAACAAATGTATGTCTAAGAAAACTAAAGGAAGATCTACTAAGTTGAGAATGCTTGGTTTCCTCCTTTGTAGTAATATTTACATAACAATGGAGAAGCTTGCTTATATACGTATATTATATCTTGCTTATACATTTTATTTTTTTCCCGTATTTTGTATGTATTTTTATAAGTAATTTTTCACATTGTTTCACTATTTGTTTTATGATTTCACAACATCAGTATTGACCTCCTTAAAAAGGTCACGATCAATGTCATGTGACCATGTACCTGATGGCATAATTTTGGGCCCCAAACGCGTTGTCGGATTAAAAAGTTTTCATCACTACCTTGGTCAGTTTCCTCCTGCAAGTGCTCACCAAGTCCGCCACTTTTTTCCTCCTCACATCGCCTTCAGACATATCACATACATCCAGATGAAAAGAGAGAGCAGCAGCAGCAGCACTCGCTTCCTTCAATTGTATGTGATTTGATCAAAGGAAGGGAAAGTGAAGCGGCTGCTGATTGGCAGCAGGGATCGTGTGACAGAACAATGTTAGGTAATCCCAGGGAGAGCCATTGCTGACACCAATGGAACAGCACTGGAGGTACCAGTATTATTTTACTTGGGGTAAAGATACGGATTGAGAAGAGGTTGTTTGAGTAGTGGACAACCCTTATACATCATAAGAAATCAAATTAAAGGGGTTTTCCAGTAGAATGTTGGCGGTCCAAAACAAACGCGCCCACCCCTTATCAGCTGCTTTTTGTGTACACTGTGCACAGGCAAAAAGTTTCCAATCAGTGATGGGGGCAGGGTTAGACTACATGGCAGAAGGTTTATGCGTCTTCTAGCGATAATCCCCTGCTGATAAAACAGTGATTTTATCAAAACTACAGAAAGCAGCCCAGTAAGTGATACATCTCTGGAATCAGTGTCTCTGCCCTTACAATATGCTGCCTTCAGTTTAAGTAGTAAAAACCTGGACAGATTCCCTTTCAGACTAACCAGTTTGATTAAAAAA
>VIAB01000475.1:37021-48081 GCA_009801035.1 Oophaga pumilio
TAAATGAGAAGGTGTGTCTAAACTTTTGGTCTGTACTGTAGATGAGGAATAACACAATTTCTGGCCATTAAATGAATCAGTTTTCCCCTGCACTAGAAGCAGTTCCTCCTTCCTGCTTTTTCTTTCCCTTCAGTTTCTACCTGATCCATTTTCTACCAGCCACTGTTATTTGATCTCACACTGCAGACAGATTTGAACAGTTTTTGAGAGTGAATGATCAGCACAGGAGACAAAATGTGCTTGATGGATATGGAAAGATATGGAAAGAAGCAGATTTCTCTAACAAGATATAATGCAAACTTTCCGATCTTCACTTGATCTTCAATTGATTTGGGTTGTAGTTCTGTATGCAGTCATATAAATGCGCCTACAAATATCATTCTCAAATATTTAGCGACTTATCTCTATATGGAGCATGGCAAGCACTGCAGGTATGACAATTAGGTAGGGATTATTAAACAATCATGCGTTTGCCACTAGAAAGTGGACACTAATATGTCAGAATCTGAGCATTAACATGGAGGTAATTGGATAATATTGCATTCATAGATAGGCTATGTTCACACGTTGCGTTTTTGCTGTTTTTTTTTAATGTTTGCTTAGGTTTTGCTGCATTTTTGGTGTTTTACTGGGTACAGGGTACATTTGTCTCTTGTGCATGCTGATAAAGTTTAGTGCTTTAAAAAAAATCTGATTCAACTTCAGTAGGTTTTGGCGCAAAAACGCAGCAAAACCCGATACCTATGTATCTGCATTGTTTTTGCACTACCCATTGCTTTGAAAAAATGCTGCAAAAACGCTGAACGTGACATGCTGCATTTTTAAAATTCCAAGCTCTTTGACAAAACAGTCAGGAATGAGATTGTGCATAAAATGTGCATAAAAAAGCAGCAAAAGCTTAACGTGTTAACATAGCTTTAGAGTCTGTTGGCAAAATCCTTTTGGTAGTATTATTTGCAGGCTTTCTTAAATTGCAAGAATGAAACAAAAACAAAGTTTTTTTAAATGTCATAATTCAGTGATATTAAAATGGACCTGTGACATCTGTGCCCCTCCCTCTACTCCCCCTTTTATCACCAGCCGATGCACAATGACTACTCCGTAGCCCTGCTTTATTCATGGGATTTGTGGCTATGACCAGTTCAGAAGCTATGGGGTTAATTCTGTTAGGTTGTGTTTCTTCCTGCTGTCAGCACTGCGTGGGGTTTTTCACTATTTAAAACCCTTCAATCAGTTCCGGTTGCCAGTCAATAGTTCTTCTGACCTGGTATATATTTACCTCTGTGCTGTGCTCCTGTGTTTTGTCCTAATTTTCTCATTCTCTGACTTGACATTTGACTTTCCGCTTGCTTTATTATTTTGTCCCTGACGTGACCTTGTGGTCCTTTTCACATAGTTTTTATTACATTTTTATGACCTCTTGGCCCTGACCCAACTACCTATCTTTCTTACCAGCTTACATCACTGAACAACAGCTGACTCTGTGGCCATTCCTAGGGACCCCCCTGTGTAAGTCTATATCCCTGTCCAGTGCTTAAAGGGTGAAGGCCAGGGCAACCCCTGGGTTCTGGAAAACGGCCAAGACTGTTTGTGGTAGCTATTTTGGAGCTGCCAGTTTACCACGAACAGTGACATATTATTATGTAATTGTTTTACCTGGTCTATATACCACTTTTCTCCTGAATATAACCTTATTGATTTGTTGTTTGTTTTGTTTCGGTACCTGTCCATTCCTGAGATATGGCCCCCTCTTTCTTATATGCAAATGTAATTTGGTTAGCCAAGTGGGCGTGATCCTCCTGAAGAGTTGATGATCACACCCACTTTGCTAACAAGACACAAGGAAGAGAGAAGCATGGGAACAAAAGAAGACCACTAGATTCTGCAGAACAGCGGCTTGTGACAATAACAGCGAGTGATAATACTGTGATATAACAATAGAAAGATGATAAATAAAGTGATGTCACAATACATAAATCCTAAACTGTGATATATTGGCACAATAAATGACCAAAGTGAATTAACAGCACAGTTATGGCAGCAAAAGTGATGTCAGAGTACATGAATAATGAAAACTGTAGTCAAAAGAAAATTTAATTGCACAATGATGTCACAGAACATTGTAATACAATGTGACGCACAATGTTGCAGTGCATGTAGTGATGTAGTTAGTTGTGATCTACAACAGCAAACAAAGGAAGAATAATGGAGATATACATGTCACATATTCCCCAGAAACAGGTGCCATGGATAGAAAATATTGAAATAAAAGCTGCTTATCCCTCTGGGCCTCTCATCATAGCCCGGCCACCGACACACATAAATATAAATTTCACAGAAAATAACCTGCTTTACTCCAACTACCTGAGCAATAAAAATTAATGAACTTCAACGCTCCCCCCAACATCAGCTCCAAACAGCTCTGCAGCCCAGCCTGCCCGGGACCAGCTGAGTGATTCCAGCGCGCCGCAGACTATTCATCTCCCTGCTAGGACAATTTTAATTTAAATGCAATTAGAGGCTGGGAATGAACATTATGCATTAGATAAAGCCTGAACATGAAGACTATAATAAATACCATTTCAACAAAAAAAAAAAAATTAATTACAGAGCATTAGGGCAGAAGTCAGAGTTTCATCTCTGTGTTCCAATAAATGTTAAATGCTTTTTAAACATACCAGCAAGAAGATATATGAAAAGATACAGAGGGGGTCATTTATAACACATTGTATCTTATTGTACAGAGAAATGCATCTTTATGTTGTGCTTGGCCAATGGCTCCTTTGGTTGGGGTACCCTGACATTCGAGTTCTCAATAAATGCTTCTGGTACATATGATGTTTTCACTTTCCCCTCGTTTTAAAGTAACTCTCTACTCATTTAACTAAAGAGAGGTTTAAAGCACCATTCTAATACAAGTACATATCAGCTAAATGAATCACAGATCAACTGGGGCATGTATGTTTTTGTCAGGCTCACTAGGTGAGCTGAATCCTCCAAGGTCTGGTGCTGTGGCCATACAGGTTACAGGATTCGGTGCAGGTGGCGGGTGTTGCACAGAAGAAAATGGCAGAAGAAGTACTGGAAGCTACAGGAAGACAGGAGATGTTCTGGAGACCACAGATGAGCAGCAGAGATACGGGAGCAGAGGTCTTGGAAGCTGCAGGCAGACAGGGAACGTCCTGGAAACTGGGAACCGCAAACAGGTTGTCGTGCATTGACAAACTACGAAACTTCATACCAAGACACAAAAGTATGTCTTACTAAGTCTTATGTAGGCATATGCAGAAGGTCATATGGGAGCACGCCGGGCTACTTCCAAAGCCTGACAAACACAAGAAAGTTTAGCGGACTGGGGTGAAGGGAGCAGAGCCAAGACCCGATACAGCTGTGTAACAGTTTTACTTTTAAAAGCCATTCGAGGACAATGCAGCATAGATGACTAGTCCAAAAGGGAGGGCCCCGATGGCTACTCCCTACTCCTTTATACTGGCACTGGCAGCTCTTTCCCCATGTACGTATATAGGGAGCGCACTATCAGTCCAGCATCTTGGACTATTTATCCAAGACGCATGCTCCCGGCTGGCTATAAAAAGTATGTTTTCTCTAAAACATGGCAGCATTTCACAGAAGATGTGCATGGCTAGTATAGAACCTGTGGCCTCCGATTGAGGTTGCCCAAGGTTTGGTCAGCATGAATCTGCTGGCAGATTCCCTTAACAGAGTGTGATAACTCTTGCTTGTAAAATGGCAGCTTATTTGCCCAATGCTCCAAATAAGCTGCTTGTCAAAATCTTACTAAATGGAGTTCAAATATATGGTTCTTATACATAAAGTAGTTTACCAGATTTTTTTTTTGTAGCAGTTTTTTAAACCAAAGCCAGACGTACATTATTTAAAAGCAATGTGAAATATAAAGGGCCAATTTCTTCTTGCAGGATCCATTTCTGTCTTGGGCTCAAAAAAACGTAGTGTTGTTTAAAAAAAGATACGGGTCAGATTTATTAATACTGTCTTAAAATTAGACAGCCTAGAATGAGACTAGATGCACCAAATTTATCACATCAACTCAAGTTAAATGCCAAATTTGGCACGTCTTTAAACAAGAACTTTACGTGACATCCTGGTTTGCTTAGTAATGAATAGGTTTTTTTAGCTAAAGTTTTGTTGAAATGTTGTTCATCTTAAATAGAAGCTATCATCAGAAAGTCACTTATTGCTTAAATCAGGTTTTTGCGTTACATGTATTTTTTTTTTTAAATCTTGACTTTTTTTTATATCACAACCTTTATTGAAGGGGATGTCCACTACTTGGACAACCCTGTCTCAATCACTATGTCCCTCCTTATAAAATAATACTTAAACTCACCTCCAATGTTGGTACTGTTCCAGCGGTGTCTGCACTGGCTCTCCTGGGGCTCACATGACATTGTTGTCACATGATCCCTGCAGCCAATCAGTGGCTGCTTCAATCTCCCATCCTTCCTCTGGATGCCTGATTTGTTTGAGAGTTGTGGGAGAGCCAGTGCCGACACCGCTGGAACAGTGCCCACATCAGAGGTGAGTATAAGTGTTATTTTATAAGGGGGAACACAGCAATTGAGATGGGGGTTGTTAGTGGAAAACTCCTTTAAAAAAAATAAACAGTAATCTTACGATTTTCACAGTGAGGCTTTCAATAAAGTTTACATCACCGTCTTTTTATCATCAGAGGCAGGAATATAATGACATATAACACCTCTATACACAGCTGATAACACAGGAAGTTAGCGACTAAGAAAGCTCCAGTGGCCAATGTGAAAACTGCAAGATTTCTATTTTTTATGTAAAAAAAAATAGTTACTTACTGTTAACGGTGTTTCTCTGAGCCCATGACGGCACCATGTAGAGAGGGGATCCACCCCACAGGGACAGGAAACCTACAGATAAAAAGGCGGTACCTCTCTACCGCATCAGTTGGTTAACAGAGAATTAACAAACTTCAGATTGGCAACATGAATAGTTACATAAAATATTAAACATTAATATACAAATAATGGAGGCACCGAGTGGCAATTTTCAAACTAACTATCTAAATTCAGTGTGCATACCCACACATGAAGGGAGGGAATGTACAGTTGCCGTCATGGGCTCAAAGAAACACCATTAATGGTAAGTAACTATGTTTTTCTCCTTCCCCCATGATGGCACCACTGAGAGAATTACATAGATTGTACATTATGGGAGGACCACTGCTTCCAGAACCCTTCTCCCAAAAGGTAAGATCTGAAGAAGAGGCTAGGTCTAGCCGATAATGGTTAAAGAACGTAGAAGGAGAAGACCAAGTAGCGGCTCTACATATCTGCTCTATCGAGGAGCCGGCTTTCTCTGCCCAGGAAGTCGCCACTGCTCTTGTCGAATAGGCTCTTTTCTCCTCCAGAATGGCTGCCACACGTGAGGAATATGATAGGGTGATAGCGTCTCTTATCCACCTTGCCAGCATGGCTTTCGATGCTTTTTGTCCTTTCCGTGGTCCCAGGGAAGCATACAAAGAGAGACTTATCCTTCCTACACTCCCTCGTAGATGTGAGATACTGGATTAGGCATCTCTTTACATCTAATGTATGTAGGGCTTCCTCCCCCTTATTTTTTGGATTGGGGCAGAAGGAAGGCAGGGATATTTCTTGCGACCTGTGAAATCGCGATGCCACTTTTGGAAGATAGGCTGGGTCGGTTCTAAGAACAACTCTATCCACCAGTATCAGTGTGAAAGGTATGCTGACAATGCCTGGATATTGCTAACTCTATGTGCTGATGTTAAAGCTACGAGCAGGGGGGTTTTAAGAGATATAATTTTTAGCGGGGCTTCCGACAGGGGTTCAAAGGGAGGCTTCGTCAGTGCAGTAAGGACTAAATTCAGGTCCTGGAGGGGGGGTAGCATGAAGGGAAATAGGTCTGGATCTACTTGAAGGCTTAATAAACCTCACTTCCCAACGGTTCTCGGCAAAATCATGGTTGTACAGGGCCCCTGACGCTGCAACCTGAACTTTCAAGGTGCTTGTGGACAGACCCTGTTCCAAACCTTTCTGGAGGAATTCTAACTTTGCCTTTATTAGGACATCCCCAGCTAGATTGGCACCTGAGACCGAAATAATTTTTTTCCAAATACGCCTTGGTAGTTACAGGTTTCCTACTTTGTAGTAGAGTGGCGACTAAGTTTGGAGAGAACCCCCTATTGCTCAAAAGTGACTTCTCAAATTCCATGCTGTCATATGCAAGTTTTCTACCTGCGGATGAGCCACCGGCCCTTGGGACAGAAGGTCCGGGATATCCGGGAGTACCCAAGGGTCAGAGATGGACATCACCCTCAGCCATGAAAACCATGTCCTCCTCAGCCAGAAAGGGGCTATTACGATCACCCTTGCATTGTCCTCCCGAATTTTCCTCAGAACTAAGGGAACTTGGGCTATTGGCGGGAAGGCGTAAGCTAGATGGTAATTCCAAGATATCATAAAGGCGTCTAAAGCAACTGGGTTTCCCAAGGGGTCGATTGAGCAGAAAGCCTCTACTTTTCAGTTCCAGCTGTTTGCAAACAGGTCTATTTCTGGCCAACCGCAATGTTCTGCGATCCGATTTAATACGGTCTGGTTTAGCTCCCACTCCCCCTGTCTGAGTTGTGTTCGACTTAGGAAATCCGTCCTCTGATTCTCTGTGCCCTTTATGTGAAGTGCTGACAAAGAACCTAAATTGGCTTCTACTTTGTCACGTCCATCAGAGACTGAAATCTGGTGCCCCCCTGGTGGTTCAGATATGCTACTACCACTCGGTTGTCTGAGAACACCCTTACATGGTGGGACTGAAGGGAGCTTAAAAAGTGAACGAGGGTGAGTTTTACAGCTAATAGTTCTTTCATGTTTGATGATGCTAATTTTTGTTCCTCTGTCCAAGACCCCTGGGTTATCTGATCTCTCAAGTGGGCTCCCCACCCCCAGGGGCTTGCGTCCGTGGTTAGAATTTGGGATATTGGCCATACTCAGGTGAAAAATAATTGTTTGTATCCGTCCACCATTCTAGAGAACGGGCCGTTCTTGACGAGATGTTTAACCAACCTTCTAAATTTCCGCCTAGAGATGTTCCTGCTGCTAATATTTCCCATTGCAGTTCTCGGGTATGGACCTGGGCCCACTGGACTGCCAGAATACAAGCTGTCATTGATCCCAGCAGTGACATTGCCTTCCGTAAGGTTGTAACAGGGCAACCCCTCATATGTGATGCCAGCTGTATCATGTTTTGAATTTTTCCCTGTGGGAGATGAGATTCTTGCTTGTTTGAGTCCAGAATTATTCCTAAGTACTCTTGCACCTGACTCTGTATGATTCAGGATTTTGGTAAGTTTAATAGCCAGCCTAGGTTTGTCAGTGTCCTCACAACTTTGTCTAGCTGTTCCTTACAGTGATGAGGGGAATTACCTATTACCAGGAGGTCGTCCAGATATGGGACTATCAGAGTATTTTGTTCTCTTATGTGGGCCATAACTTCTGCCACTATTTTGGTAAATACCCTCAGGGCGATGGCTAGGCCAAATGGGAGTGCTCTGAACTGGTAATGTTTTAATTACCCCCGAATTGTGACTGCCACCCTGAGAAACCTGCGATAGTCTTTGTGGATGGGGACATGATAGTACGCGTCCTTCAAGTCTAACACAGTCATAAAACAGGCAGGAAAGAGCATTCTCACTGATCATTTTATTGTTTCCATCTTGAAGGCCTGAGTTTCCAGAAATTTGTTCAACTTTTATAAGTTTACAATTGTCCTGAATGTCCCATCCGGTTTCTTTCTCAAGAAGAGAGGGGAATAAAATCCTTTGCCTCTTTCCTGGCTGGGGACTTCTTGAAGTACATTCTTCTCTACCAGACCTAGAATCTCTTTTTGCAGGGATAATTGCTCGTCTTTTGCTGATCTTTGTGGTTACTATGAAGGAAGGGGGTGGGGGAGAATGAAATTTTAGTTTTAGACCTAGTTTTATTAAAACCAAGAGCCACGTACTTCTGGATATTTCTTCCCAGGCCAGGAGAAAGTAAGCCAACCTTCCTCCGACCTGGGGGACATCTTCATTGGTGTTGTTTTTTGTGGTCAATGGGCCTGTTGAACATGAACCCCTTGCCTCTATTTATTTTATCCTCACACCCGCCCTTGTGGCTTTTTGGGGGTTTTCTCTGAATAAATCTCCTGCTCTGAAAGGGCCGTTTATAGGACTGGCTGGCGAGCCTAGGAAAAGATTTCTTTTTATCTCCTGCTTTATCCAAAATGTTGTCCAGTGTAGGCCCAAACAGAAATTCGCTCTTGCAGGGAATGGAGCATAATTTTGATTTGATCTGCAGGTCCCCTTGTCAGCACTTGAGCCATAGGGCTTGCCTCGCAGCTTTAGAGAAGGAAGCAGATCTAGCCGCTAGCCTGACCGAGTCCGCCGACGCATCGGCTAGAAATTCTGCTGCTCCTGTCATTACAGGGACCGAATCTAGAATTGTTTTTCTAGGGACTTTTTCTTTCAATTGTGACTCCAAGTGATCCAGCCATATCATCAAGGCTCTGGCTGTACAGGTGGCTGCAATAGCTGGTTTTAGCCCCCTGCCAGCGGCCTCCCAGGAACCTTTCAGAAATGTTTCTGCCTTTTAATTCATCGGGTCTTTTAATGTCTCCATGTCCTCAAAAGGCAGGGCAAATTTCTTGGAGGCTTTTGCAATTGCTACATCCAGTTTTGGCGCTTTTTCCCAAACAGAGCATTCCGAGTCTTCGAAGGGGTATTTTCTCTTTGGGGTTAGAAGGCCCTTTTTTTTCCGGTTTCTTTCACTCCCTTTTAATTAGGGACTGGATTTTTTCATTTACTGGGAACGCTCTCCGCTTTTTCTGCTCTAGACCACTGAACATTAAGTCTTGGACTGTTTTCTTGGGCCGGGAGTCTACTAGACCCATGGTTGTTGTTACAGCTTTAACAGCTGTCTACTCTATTGGGAAGCAGCTGCGACCCCCTTCTGAGGAGGATGAAGAGAAAAGCGAAGATAATGAACTGTTTGAGTCAGTCAAATCTCTCTCCCCCTCACTAGCACTTGATTCAGGGGACCTGTACCTGGATCTACATTTCCTACTTGAGCCCTGAAGGGATTTGAAGGTGTCTTCTACCTGACTTTTGATTAACGTTCTCAGGTCTGATGCAAATTTTGGAGTCTCTTTAGAATTTGTCTGCTCTATGCAGAAAGTACAGCGACTCTTCTCCCATGTGGTGGGTAGCTCCTCTGCACAGAGCGCACAAATACTATGCTTGGATTTTGCCATACATTTCTTTCCCTGCGAGAGAAGAAAACCAGGCCCTAATTAAAAAAATGGACTTTCACGAAGTTCACTTACCCTCCTTTAGAAAGAAGGATACCAGATTTGGCCCAGGGACCATTTCCACGGATGGATCCTCTTTTGGCCTGGTGGCTCTGCTGGAGCTCCTGCTGTGCTGAGAACCTGAATGGCTGCTGCCGCTGCGTCGTTGGGAAAAGGCCTCTTCCACTTGTTTCTCCGGCTGCTGTTGCCGCTGCTGGTGCTGCCGTTGCCCATCATGATGGGACCGGACTTGCAGGACCCGCTCCTCTGGCTGCACCTGATCACTAATGGTGCTCAGCTACTTGAAGCGCTGATCCCCGTGAGTTTGCTTGCTTAAATCCCCTTCAGGGCCACCCTCCTGCTTCCGGCCATGCTGTGCACCTGAATTACTGGATTTCCCAGTCATGCCCTGCGCTATTCGCGTCACTGGCTCCTGAGCATGCAGACTACTGATTTCCCAGTAGTGCATTGTGGTTTACTCGTGTCATAGTGGAGCGCCCCTACCGTATTCTGGCGTCGCGCCGCCCGCACAGCATGCAGAGTCTGGTGGGCGCTCCCGGTAAAACGACCAATGTCACCTGGCCTCCACCACTGCTTGCCCGCCATGTGGCCTCCTTTGCAGCGCATCCGGACCCTGGTGGCTCTGCTGGACTGGCGGTTTTGTGATAAATCCGGGAGAGGCAGGCTCCCATCTTTTTCTTTACTGACTCTCCCCGCACACCTTCAAGGTCCGCTGACCCCAGCGGTGGCGCTTTGGGCAACCGCCCCAGTTGAAGCAGAGAATCCCCGCTGCCTGGATTGAACTGGCCGGCCCCCGGCATCCCACGATGATCTGCAGGTATGTCCCACATCGACTGTAGGTTCCACATCAGGGACAGGAAACCAACTGATGCGAGAGAGAGGTACCGCCTTTTTTATCTGTAGGTTTCCTGTCCCTGTAGGGCGGATCCCCTCTCTCTGTGGTTCCGTCATGGAGGAAAAAGAAAATACATTTAACACAAAAACCTGATTTAGCCAATAGGTCATTTTCTGATGATAGCTTTTGGATAAGACACCAAAAGTCTCTAAAGCAGTTAATAAATGTAGTGCACAGCACATGAGCCAGAACATTGGCACATTTTGCTAAGTAAGACTGTCCCAATGTGGGTAACAGCATCCTTACAATCTCGTAGTTTGTCTTATACACCAAAACTCCTCGGAGATAAATCATATCCAACATTCTACTCTCACAATCACCAAACAATCCAAAAAAAAAAGAGAATACAATCTACAAAAAAAAAGGAACAAGGGTTTATAATTTACCAGAATTAAAGACCACCAATATTTGCCATAGACGACTCTTACCAGGGGTCCACCTGAAGCAGCATTTCAGAATCTTCCTGTACAAAAAGCAGACTTAAATGTAGCTGTCCAACTCCGTGATGCCGCCATGACGAAGAAGCCTTCTCTGATCACCAAGCACTAGTGATGACCTGGCTTGCCGACACTGCCTATTACAGTCAAATACTGTAGCTGTGACATGTCACCACGAAGGTAACCATTTAAGCCAGTAATTGTACACCATTGGCAAAAATTTTTATTGGCGACTCAACCTTTTCACCATAAAGTTTCCAATCCAAACGATATTTGTATTCAAAAAGATATAAATAAAGTGGAGAAGGGCAGCAACTAACAGTAACATAGTTATTAAGGTTGAAGGAAGACTTTAAGTC
>VIAB01000475.1:139137-152209 GCA_009801035.1 Oophaga pumilio
TGAGGGCACTAACCTCACTGAGCGCACCAACTTCACTGAGCACACCAACCTCACTGAGCGCACCAACCTCACTGAGCGCACCAGCCTCACTGAGGGCACTAACCTCACTGAGCGCACCAACTTCACTGAGCCCACCAACCTCACTGAGCGCACCAACTTCACTGAGCGCACCAACCTTACTGAGCGCAGCAACTTAACTAATATCACCAACCTCACTGAGAGCACCAACGTCACCAACAAGATGCTATATATCATGATGAATAGGTGAATAATATTTACGATCTATTCATATATCTACTTTGAGGCAGTGATCGGTGTTATATGCGAGGGTCGCTATGTGTCCCCCAGGATGCAAACAGAAGCATATTGAGGCCGCTGGAATGCATTGCAGTCACAGGCGTAGCTGTGATTGCAATGCAAAATAAAAGTACGGTAAGTGTTGGTCTTGGGCAAGCTATTTGTCCAAAGCAGATTTAAGAAAACCTGTCATGGGGCTTTTATTATTGAAACTGACTACAGGAAGGTAGTGGGGTGGTCTGCTTCCTTCCTGGCCAGGTCTCCCAAGTGGCTTAAGGCCACAGATTCCTTGTAGAAAAAAAAAACCTGAAGCAGGGAGTTGGGTGTGTCCATTTTGGCTTGCAACCTTGCAGAGCAGAAGGCTCTGTAACGCTTCAGCCTGTGTTTAGCAACACAGAGCCAAAAGGCCCGGCACCCCTCTGTGTAAATGGCGGTGCAATTGCCCACTGTAATCGGTCTCGGTTATGGACTGTCTTGTTTACCGGCTGCAATCCGGAGGATACTATTTGTTTTCTGTTTCGAGAGTATGCTGAAACATTAAAGAGACTTTGTTTTGAACTTTCCTGTGGTCACTGCCTGTCTGTCACACTGCACCAACCCTGCTGCACTACACTAACTATATACTATTTGTGCATGTTTTCGTGTGAATTAAGTAACTAATGTTTTTTTTAACTTGATCATGTGCACCCACAGTTTGTGTTTTTTTCCTGATGAAGATGTCGGATGACTTTGAAACACGTTGATAAAAACAGCATTGCTACTAATCCTGACTCCGGGAATCTTCCTTTGGATCTTCATCAGCAGCGCAGAGGATCCACTTATTCCTACTTGCCACTTTACCGGTTGGTTTGCCAACAGCCAACATTTTTGAGGTTTTTTTTTTTTAATTGTTATGTACTACATAACCTTATCAGGTGAGTACCTCCTTTTTCACTTACTGTCTCTGGCCATCGGATAAGATCCTACTGTTTTTTTTCACGTTCCCCTGTCTCTTCTACAAACCCACAGGATATGACTTAATACACAAGCTGTTGAAAAGCTTTTATGCAATATCTAAAGACTGTCTGAAACGGGTTTGTGATTTATATTTGTGTTGGATATTATGGTTTTTAACGTGGTTTAAACATTTTTAGAAGAGGACTCTCATTGCTGGATCTACATTT
Source organism: Oophaga pumilio (assembly GCA_009801035.1). NCBI lineage: Eukaryota > Metazoa > Chordata > Amphibia > Anura > Dendrobatidae > Oophaga > Oophaga pumilio. The sequence continues at coordinate 140,598 of VIAB01000475.1, forward strand.
TTCTCCATATTGCATCCACATTTGTGGCACAGCCAATTTCTAGGCACATGGCGAAATTTCAACACCTCTGCGATTTCTAGGCACAATGGCGAAACTTCGGCACCTTGGAAACACAAATTTTAAGTTTATTTGTCCCACACAGAAGTACATGTAGGACAATTTGTATTCATTTATATTTATTTATATTCTTTATAGTGCAGCACAAAAAATTTGGAGGCTTTGAAATCCTTTTATCTCTACCAATTCCACGGGGAGTCAAACTATTTTCTGCAACGGAGAAGCGTATTGTTCACTGAATCTCAATACAAACAATATTAATGCGTAACACCCCCTTTGGGGTTAAGAGCATTTTATCTGTGAATTCATTATTTTGCCAACACCGGATAAAAGGATCTCTGGGCTCTCTAATGACGAACCTACAGCTGATTTAAACCTAACTAGTGCAATTTCAGCACTTTTTCCTCAAAATCACACAGGCGTATGTCTCTTTCGACCAACCCATATCACACTTGACTGGCAAAATGATGGCCTGGCGTTTGGTTAAATTGTTCTCCCTGTCAATAAAAAAAAGCTAAGGAAAACCATCAGCGTCAGCCACCCTCCTTCCAATATCTCTGGCTCTGTGAAGGAGATCTTTCTGTGCATTCATTCATACTTATGTGAAGTTGTCCTTAAAGGGACTTTGCCTGTTAAATACACAGTCATCTTGCATGATTATAGCTACGAATAGATATAAATTGTGCATCAAAGCAAAGCAAAAGATGCTGAACGCACACGGCCAATATACAGAGGCAAGGTGCCCCAAAGGGCAATATTTGCAGACCCATTAAATACATTTTTTCCCATATCTCTCCCTGTAAGCAAACACTGCAGCTTTCTTAATATTTTTTCTTTGCCCTCCAATTAGCCAAATAAAACCAAAAATGTTTCTGTCATTTTGGCTACGAATATATAAATATAGTCAAAGAAAAAATAAGTCAGCTCACCCAAAAAGAAGGCAGAAAATCCAATTACAATGACTAAAGACCTTGGGGTCTGAAACGTGTCTGCCAGTATGATCTACCCCCTTCTGGGGTTATGCGGTTTACTATTATTTCTAAGATTTTTCAATAAAATGATATTTTTATAGGATTTCTGAAGCTGGACCTTTTCTAGTATTGATATAAATATAGTAGTACGGTATATAAATATTTATGTATGTATTTAAATATGTAATAGTATAAATATGTTGCTCTATTGAGCTGTCCTGACATGGGGCTGCCTGTGCAGCTGACAGATCTGAATTCATTTTCACTAGCCCTAAATTTTCTATAAGAATATTGTTTTTTAATGTGAACTGTACCTACACTTCAACTTTCTAACACCTTTAAACACCCTGCAGATCGGTGGAGGTCACGGTCCTGAGATACCCACCAATCACTCAAAACACTTGTAAGGAGGCAGAAGTGCTCAGCTCCTGAGTGCTGAGTCAGATCTCCATCAATCTGTTGGGCATTTCAACACCTAACAAAAAAAAGTTAGCGTCCCACTCCAGGGTTTGTTGGCTTTTTTTCACCTCTGGTTAGGTATCAGTAATGTATGTTCTTTGTGTGTAGTAAAAAACTCACCATTTGTTGCCTCCTACTGTTTCCAGCGACGCTCCATTCCATCTCTGCCTTCTTGTGGTTGCAGCTCTAACTGGCCAGAAGTCACTGCTACCAGTTATTATCGCTCTTAATGTAGAGCGCTGAGAGCCGGTATCTAGGGTACATATCGGGTAACTAGGTGCCGCGCGGTGCTTAGTTACCCGATATGTACATTGGATACCGGCTCTCAGCGATCTACAGCAGAAGCTGAGAGCTGGTATCTAGGGTACATATCGGGTAACTAGGTGCCACGCGGCGCTTAGTTACCCGCTGTTTACACTGGATACCAGCGTGCTCGCTGGTTCTGATCGCTGGTGAGTCTGCCTATGTGACAGCTCATGAGCGACCACAAAGCGACGCAGCAATGATCCCTGCCAGATCGTATTGTTGTCGGGATCGCTGCTGCGTTGCTGAGTTTGACGGGACCCTAAGTCTATGACAGCCTCGTTCTGATTTTCAGACTTATAATGAAAAGTGACTTCCTGCCTGCCCAGCAAATACTAGAGTGATTTGGGAGAGTCACAAGGTGCAGAAGAGGACTGGAGCAGCGCTGAAAATCTCAGAAGACGACGACTGATATTTTACTACACACAAGGAGCATATATTAGTAATACCAAACTGGCGGTGGCGTAAAAAAAAAAAACGCCGGAGTGGTACTTAAAGAGGTTGTCCACTACCAGGACAACCCCTTCTTGATCAAAACGTTTGGCCCCAATAGAATAATAAAGCCTATAATCACCTCCCGTGCCGGTGCCGTTCCCACAGTGTCAGCACTCGCTCTCCCCGGGGCCCTCGTGCAGTGTTGTCACATGGGACGCCGGTGTCCAATCAGCGCTGGCGTCACTGTCTCCGCCTTTGGACAAATTGAACATGAAGAGGAAGTCTGGGTGGGAACGGCGCTAACACAGGAGATGAGTATAGGCTTTATTATATTATCTGGGCTAAGCGAGGGGTACAAGAAGAAGTTGTCCAAGTAGACAACTTCCATAAGAGTGTAGGCACACTGAGACTTTTTCTGCAGTTTTTGCCATTCAATTTTTGTAAGGGCTATTCTCACATCAGTATTTTGCATCAGTGTATGCCAAAACCAAGGGTGGAACTTACAGAGAAAAACTAGAATTGAAAGATTGACACCTGTTCTGTGTTTTGGAGATGCTTCTGGTTTTGGCATATAATACTGGTCAAAAATACTGATGTGTGAATAAAGCCTTAGCCATAGACAAATACTTATTCTATATTGTGGATCAGTGTCTCTTTCCCATCCCTATAATAGGACAGGCAAAATAAAAGCTAGTAGGAGTACAAGAGGTGGACGTTATAAGGGCCATAAATATTCATAACACTGTCTAGTATGAAGCCTTATGTGTTTGAAATGCATCTGTGTCTCAGCTGAAGTTGCAGCGGCATGTCTGCATCTGTATCTGTGCCTGTGTCTCTCTGGCTCCTCCTCCACTCTCCATAGACTTTTATGAGCAGCAACTGTCGTCTCATCCCTCAGTGAGCTGAAAATCTGTATTCACTGAAGACAGAGAGCTGCCGGCTGAACAATTGTTTGGCCGAACGCTACCTAATATGCACAGCCAGCTTAAAGAATAACATAGGGCGAATTAAGGATGCAAATCTGGAGGCACACACTAGAATTGTTAAGACTAAACTAAGCCGACCTTTAGGCCCCGAAATCTGGTGTAAAACACTTTGATAAGTTGCAAAATTTTTGTGCCACTTGAGGTTGAGCAAAACTTTTGCAACTTTTGGTGTTTCTGCACATGTATCGCCCAGTTCCGCCAAAGGGAACAGTAGCAGAACGAAGGCGTTGATGAGACGAGCTGTGGCGTACCTGTGCGCACTGAGGCGCACCACAATTTTCAGACGAGCCGGATTGATTAGGAGTCGTGCTTCTCTTAATGAACCAGGTGCCTCTGACTCCAGCACGCCTCCTCATCAAGACCAGCGTCAACCACACGGGTCTTGATGAATCGAGGCCTAAGTCTTGTTAACCCTAAATATGATCTCTATAACAACCATTGCCAAATTGGTAGCAGCCCTTATTTCAAGGTATTACAGGAGCCCACATCTGGCCTGGAGGACTAACACTGCTTTTAACCCCTAAAAATACTAGTCTGCAATCAGCGCCGTATTCACTATAGATTATAGCATCATGTAATATTTACAAGGGAAACAAACCGTTCAAGGTGCATCGTAGATTTCACAGAAATGTACCGTAATTACAATGAATTGCACAACCAAAATGTTTGATATGACTGCAATAAGTTATTATTTGTATTCCATCTGTTTGCAAAATTACATTGGGTATGGATGGGTGCAAGAAAACTAAATTGCTACACCCTTCCCGACATTTGTATTATAATTATGTACCTTAAGTTGAGGTCTGGAGGACAAGGGATGGGACAAGCGGTCATAGGCCTGGAGGCTCCCCTGCCATGAGAAAAAAACAAATTACACACATCAGGCAGGTTATTACCCTCTTTAGCCATGCACCTTGTTATATCCCCAGTCCTCAAATACAACTATTTGTAAAGTCACTGTTAATTTAGGATTTATGGCGTTTTCTTCTACAACATTATGAAAGCAAATAACGGTAAATAACTTGCATTTAGACCCTTTATAGCTTTCTCTAAACACATCCGTTACATTCGATATACACATACCTGTCTCCCTTTTCTTCCTTATACTGTAAATAGTCGGTATCCTAAATCTCACCGAGGCTATGTTCACACATTGCGTTTTTTTCTGCAGGCAAAACCTATTCTCTTGGCACTGAAGAAGGTGCTAACAAAAAAGCAGGTTTTGCTGCGTATTTGCTGTCTCTTGTGCATGCTGATAAAGTTTAGTGCTCCCCAAAAAATCATGATGCACCTTACTTAAGGTTTTCGCACCAAAAACGCAGCAAAACCTGATTGTTTGCTGTGTTTTTGCACTGACTCATTGCTTTCTATGGGGGAAAAAACTCTGCAAAAATGCTGTAAAAAGTGACATGCTGCAGTTTGCAAAAACACAGCAGTTTTCCACATCAGTCAGGAAAAGAAAACAATGTGTGTGCATGAGATTTCTGAAATCTAGTAGCTTTTGCTGGTACTGTAAAAAGCAGCTTAAAATTTGCATGAAAAAAAAAAAGCAACAAAAACGCAACGTGTGAACATAGCCTAAGTCATCAGTAAACAGTATTTCTTATAAGTGTATTCTTAATGGACAATGATTATTAATTATATTATATTGTGCCAAGTACTGCTCATGAGAGGGCGGTAGCCCACTGTTGCACTGGGGCCCACTGGAGGACTTTCCCGTTCTCCAGTGGGCCAGTCCAAGCCTGCCGCTAGTTCCCAATACTTCCCTCTACCTAACAGCGCAATATCCCCCTGTTATCAGACATACAGCAGAGGGGGAAAAGGGCTGTCAGTGTTTGCAAAGGCTCATTTACATTCATACATCATATTGTGGTCAAAAGCTTGTAAGGAGTTTGACAGAAGAAGTTCGTTGCCAGTTACAATATCAGATGCCCAGAACTAAGAAACCGATAATTGCTAAACAAGAGGCCTCCCAATTGGCGACAGATAAAGGCTTAAAGGGAATCTGTCACCCTAAATTGGCGGGATATGTAAATGATGGCAGTCAGGTCAGATGGGTGGTGTTTTGGGTACTTGCCTTAACATGTTGTTCACCGCTGTCTCCATTATTTCTGGGAATTGTAGTCGTTGCCCTCCATATAACGCGCCTGCGCATTGCAATCTTGAATTGCGCACGCGCAGTATGCTTTGCCCGCAGATTGCAAAGCTCAGGTGCGTTATATGGAGGGCAACGACTACAATTCCCAGAAATAATGGAGACAGCGGCGAACAACATGTTAAGGCAAGTACCCAAAACACCGCCCATCTGACCTGACTGCCATCATTTAAATATCCCGCCAATTTAGGGTGACAGATTCCCTTTAATAGATCATGCAGGACACACAATCTGTTAGGCAGCCCTTCAGAAAAGCAATGTCGGCTGAGATAATGCACTCAACTACATAAGTAGTGCAGTGTATTATCAATGTGATCAAAGCATGTTCAATTTTAAATTAAAAAAAAAAATCCATAACAAAAAGTTGTTTATTCTAACGGAAAACAAACACTCAAAAAAAGATACATCCAATATCATTGTGTTTGTAATGACCAGTAAAAGAAAAATATATAATTATTTATCCCACATGGTGAATTTAAAAAAAAAAAATATATGAACAACAAAGCCAGAATTTACAGCTTTGTGCATCCTGAATCACATAAAATGAAATAAAAAAGTTGATTCAAAAGACATTTGGATCCCAAAATTGCAGCAATAAAAAATTCAGCTTGTTACACACAAAAAAAAGTCCGCATACAGTTCTGACAACAAAAATTTGGCTCTCAGAATATAATGAAAAAAAAAATTAAAAGTGATATTCTTGTGCAAGTGTAGTAAAACCTAAAAAAAATAATAATTAGGCATCACTACAATTCTATCAATACATACTATAAAACTGATTGGCTACCGTGCTGTCGACAAGACGTCAGGGGCGCAGCCAATGCCAAACACTGAGAGTAGTGTTGGAGACTCACCCGTGGAGTCGGGGAAGGCGAGTATAGCACGGTTTGTTTGTTTTTTAAAAAAATGCAGGGAGACACAAATTATAAGTAATAGGATAATATCCATTTAAATCTCTACTGTGACTGCAATCTTTTTGCTGTGTCTCCCATTCTTATATCAAATGACTGCTGATTGGCTGCAGCTTTCGCTACTCTACCAGGGCCGCTGATTGCAGCAGTCAAATGAAAGGTGGGAGACACTAACATTGCTCTCACGATCATCTTCTTCACTGCTCCCTGCTGCAGCAAACCTCTGTACTGACATGACAGTGCTGGGAGAAAAGTGCTGGGAGAGAAGAGCTGCAGCTGGAAGCATTGATGAAAATGATTGTGCAAACAGTGTTGGTCACATGCAATGCTCTGGATCTATCCCATATAAAGGGGCATTATTCCCTGACACATTGGATAGATCTAAAGCATTGTATGCAATGACATTATAGGTCAGCTCTTCACCTCTACCACCACCTGTAATATCAATAAGCACCTTGAGACAGGAGATCTCAGTGTGATAAGGTTATACACATCAATATTACCAGATTACAGTGAAAAAGTCTGTTCTGACTTTCTTATGATTGGCCAAAGTCATAGAAGAGATAAAGTAAACACCCTAGAAAAAAATCTTTGTTAGCACCCCCTTGTTGAAAAATGAATTAGCATACTATTCTCCCAAAATATAAAAAAACAATAACTCTGCAACAGAGAGGAGGAATAAAAAAAAATTACATTTTATTCCGCTCTTTAGGCCCTTTATCATAAGGTAGCCAGTTTAACATGCCAAAAGTGATGAAATGTCCTTGCTAACACATAGATCTGCACTAGATCAGCGGTGGTTTGCCTAGTTCTAGACACATCTTTTATGATGCACCAGTCTGTTAAAACATTATAGAAATAGTTAGTCATAGCTTTCGCTTTTCCCGGAAAATAGGGAACAGTTCTACTGTCTCATTGACAGTGGTCGAAGATGTACAGATTCCTCCCTCTTGTTCCACCAACCCTAGACCCGTTAACGCAGCTAAAATAAGCCTGTCCCAGAAAAAGGTTTGGATGGACAAAGATATGAGAAATACATGTAAGTGGGCACCGTACAATGTTGGCTTCACTGGTTACTCCAGAAGTGCGCACACTAGTGCATTGTGGGGCTTGTAGTGTCAGTTCGCAGGTTACAGCTCAAGTTGTAATGCCTCAGCGCCCTCATAATCCCTATGTCTTCTGTCTTTCAAAGAATTTCTCTGGCATTATGAGTGCAAAGTCATCAAAAGCAGCCTGGAGTCTTCTCATATTAATCCCCAGTGTGCACACTATTGTAATGTATTCTGCTCCTGTATCCGGCATAAACCCTAAATAATCCTTATTTCTGGCTCTGGAATACATTGAGAAGAAAGTGAGACATGGAGGACAGCCTCCCCGTTACTGACTGCATCCATTCTTAGATCAGTAGGTGCTTGGGATCTACGGTAAGATTTCCCTGGCATCCAGCTTCCACACATACACTTTCTGAAAATTCCTTTATTTTTTTTTTCAACAGAGCAAATTATACCCTGTATCAAAGATTGAATAAATGGATGTAGAAGTAAATTCATTTTACATCCTTAGGTAGGTCTGGCATCACAGAAGCTCCCCCATAGCCCTATCGCATTCCCATCACAACCAGTGCAAAGGCAGATTTAGACGAGCCGATAATTGGGTATAGCAATTGTTAGAATGTTGGGTTGCCGATTGGCTTGTGAAAACATACGGCAATCACCCGATAAACATGTTGGGTGATTGGATCGCTCATACTGGCATTAAATCATCAGTAAGATCATATTCCATGTGAGCAGAATGATTGTATCAAGGATTGTTCTGTGCGTGTAGAATTCTGCTCTGCCAGTCTTAGCAGATCATTAAACGACTGCAGATCGGTTTGCATGTAGCTAATCAGCAGTTGTTTAATGGTTGGGGTCAGCCTTATTCAAGATCATGTAAAGATATTCCATTCGATTTTCCAGGACTTTCATTACAAAGGCCAATCTTTCTTAATATTGAATTGATAGAGGTCCAACTTCCAGAACCACCATGAGCTGATTACAAGGGCAGCAACTTTCGGACCCTCACTGTCTCCCTGGAACAGATAGGTATGGTTTGTTGCATCTGTACCCCAGGCACAGCTACTATAATATGTGAGGTTTGCCTTGTAAGCAATGAAGGGGACATACCCATGGAGGGGATATAGGAAACCGGATCCCCACCTATCTGACTTATCTTAGATAGGTCATTAACAGGAAAGTCTCAAAAAACCCTTAAATCACTGTATGATTAAAACATTCCGCAACTTTCTAATAAACTTAGTGTGTCAAGCCCGAAAATGGTAGACTGCAAAAAGTCGTGTAAAGACCTAGCAGAGAAGGAAATATCCAGTCTAGGTCACGCTCTGCACGATTGTGGCCATTAAACGTTGATTAGGTAAATGCAAACCACAATTCTACATACACAGAACGTTCACAATGTGCGCATAGAATATGTTTTAGACAGCACATCAACCTGTATGCACATGACAATGTGCTGCCGAGAATGATGATATGTAATCTTCTTTATAACTCATCTCACTTGAAAAATCAATGTCTAGCTCGCGCATAACGGTTTGCAGGCCTGTATAGAAGGTTCAATAATTGTGTAAGAATGTTCCTATGATAATTTGTCACATAGCGCATGGTAAATGCAGGTCAAAAATACGATGCGAATAAAGCGTTAAGGCCCATATACAACGCTCGTTCCCAATCATCTACCTGTGTAAATGGGCCATAAGGTTTTGTTCACATCACGTTTTTGGTCTACAATTACCGTATATGCTGCGACAAATTACCCATCTCATGGGGTCACAAGAAGAATAATATAAATGTTTTGTAATTGATACCGTTAAGTGGATTCCTGTAGTCTATCACGTTATTCCAAAACTTTTTCTTCGCTTTGTCAATATATACCAACTAAACCAAGGCCAAAGAGTGTCAGTCGAGCTCCTGTAACACTCCAGCCATATTTAGCACATATTTTCCTGGCATAGATATTAGACATACATCAGGAGCACCTGCACAAATGTCATTGGTACACTGATGAGCTCACAGAGCATTGCCTAGCTCGGAGAACAGCTTGCTCAATGTTCCCATTAACTGACAGCAAACCAATATTGTGAAAATGTTATGGACCTAAAGCACAGAAGAGTACATCGGAAAGTGCCCAGGGTGAACACGGCTCACTCCTACTTGTGGTGCTACAGGGTTCCTGTATTAGAAGTATCCTTGGCTCTCAGCACAGAACTGATCCTCTGGTTGGACACTAAAGTAGCCAATCAGAGCAGAAGGGAGAGCGGTGCAGATGAGGGCGAGAGCGGTGCAGAGATCCAAGGATCCCGCAATCACAGCGCCAGCAGGATTGCAGTGGGTTTGCTAGCAGCATGTCCACCAACCTAGGCATATTGCAACTGCTTTGATCCTAATTTAACTAGGGTTGTTAACAGTTTTAAAGGGTCAGACTTCAGATATATTTTTGAAATTTTAAAATGAACTTCCCAATGACCACAAGAAGGTCATCATCGAAACCTGAAAATGGCAATTATCTCTATGTGAGAAAAAAACATAATTATCAAATAATCATTATAACTTGGATGTTAATCCCACATTCTGATCTAACAAGAATATTCCTAGACGCTGACGGCCCAACCCAGGTCTGATGTCTCCGCTCTGCACTCACAATGACGCGTTACATTTGCTGGAGAGTACCTGGAGAGTATCCACTATTCAGAACTATTCACAAATGTTCTACCTGGAGCAATAGTTCTATCTTTACCCATATAAAGCTTATGTGTTTGCATGGACAAAACTAAGTAACATCTCAAGGACAATATCTGCAAGGAGTCTGGATCTTCTCCCCGTGTTCGCGTGGGTTTCCCCCAAGGTCTCTGGTTTCATCCCAAACACATACTAAGAGGGAATTTAGGCTGTGAGCCCCAAACTGCTGCAAACGAGGATGGTGCTAAATAAAAACGTAAATGCATTAACTACATAGTAAGGGAAGAAAATGTCCGATTCCGAAACAGCCTAATTATTGTCAAGAAGAACAACTAGTTGAGCAGATGTTCTGCAATATAATCACACATTGTGAATAACAGGGCATCTAGAGCCGCAATGCTTTTGGCCATAGCATTCAGAGGGACTACATGGCAAGCACCTCTTATAGGCCCCCTCCTAGCCCATATCACTGCCGGGAACTAACACCTATGCAAATACACTGAGCCGTGTATGGATTAGCATATGCAAATGGCTCTTATGCATATGGATTTTCAGATGTGTTGGCTGCAGGGTGAGGGTGGAAAAGGCCAGCTGAGAATAACTCTATCCTGAGGGAGGAGAATGAGATGAGAGACTGACCCTGGCGTTAACCCTCTCACTGATACAAACATGCTAAGAGTGAAGCACAGGATTATATTTGGGGCCCGATGCAGAATTTATTAGTGCATCCATATAGCTATAAAATAATGCGACATGGAGTATGTAAGATTCATTTACCAGCTGTTACATTGCTTAAAAGCTGAATATTACTACCCATACCCTGAAATTAGGATTACTTTGACCCCCTGACTAATACACCTGTGCTAAATATACAGAGTAGTGTGATGGTCCCTGATAGAAACCCACTACAAGTTACTTCGACAAGGTGTCTCAGTGTTCCCTTGATCACAGGGAGATCGGCATCATGATTATTTGCATTTTTCTTACATACATTTAATTTAAAGCACTAATAAAAAAAATGTAAAAGTCCAAATGTGTGCCAAGGTATAAGAGCTCCTTATAGGGTGGTAGGCAACATTTGGGGCAATTACCTATTTTTTGCTGTGCAAAATAAAACTTTTTTTTAAAGAGTCCAAACTGTAATGATTAGTATATAATAAGTGACCAAACTCTTTCAGGCAATAAAGTGTGAAGAAACAATGTCTCTAGGGCCACTATGACTTCTCCTCGATGCCTGTGTTGTATAAACATGACTGATAAAGACGGTCTTTGAAGTGTGAAGAATTATTCAACTAGTACCCGACCTTGGCTTCTCTGACCCCCAGACATTGTAGTCAGGTCAACATGCCCCCTGAGGAAGCTGGGCGAAACGCATTTGGCACTCTGGGACATCATATTCCAGCAAATGAATGCCAAGTATGCTATATATGATCATTATGATGCTTTATACCTGTATTACTGTCTCATTTCATCTCTTTATACCTCATGCTCTTTGCTAATGTGATTGCGGTGATGAAGACACAGTCACAGTGTAACTGTGTACTCACTGCACTATTACCCCTACAGTACAGACCAAAAGTTTGGACACACCTTCTCATTTA
>VIAB01000475.1:172880-183316 GCA_009801035.1 Oophaga pumilio
ACAGATGACACTGATGGTAAAAATGGACAGTCGAATGACACACTGATGGACACATGGATCACACACTAATGGTAAAAACGTACACACTGATGGTAAAAATGGACACATGGACAACACACTGATACAAAACACTGATCACACTGATACCATTTTTTCACATACCTGTTTAAACATGGACAAGTGAATGAGGCCTTTCAGATTATGCTATGCTAATCAGGGGCAAAAATTGTGATTTAAAGGGGAATTTTAAAAACTCAAATACTACATAAAGACTGTGTGATCATTATAGTAATCAGCCTAAGAGTGCAACGTCCTTATATCCTACTGGATAAAGCCGGTCCGGTCACCAACGATGCGGGAAGCACAGAACCAGCGGATAGCAGCTTCACTACCATTTGATTGCTGTTGGACATGATTGGCCAACGATAGATATGACAAATGTAGTTTCTATTTCAATGTGTCAAAGCGTTTCAGATCCCTGGAGCGTGCTAGAAGCGGCACACTTTATTACTTTTCTTTCTGTTTTTTTTTTGCCTCCCTCCTCCTAGAATCAACTTCAATCCTTCAGTGAATTAGAGGAATCCTACTGACCCTCAGCTTGTCACTAGTCATATTCAAGATAATGATTTCAAAGTCCTCTTAAGTTCTTCCTGCATGAGAATATAGGAAACCTTCGCTTTCTTAGCATCTCCATATATTTAATTATCGTTTTGTGCGAGTTATACCTGCAATCAATATTTACAGTCTTTGAACAGAAATCTGACAAAGCCCATTATGAATCCATAAGGTCCATCGTGATTAATTAGGACGGGCTCTAAAATGGATAAACCCGAGCGGTCATGGCTTCGTAATGAATGGAAGCCATGATGCGATGCTTGCATGTACGCAACCTAGAATAAGTGAAACCGCGAGGCGCAGCAATCCTGGTGTAACGTATAGGGAACAGATATGCTTGCAGTGGAGCTGCGGTTAAAATTAAAGCTGCACAGTAGCTCGTAGTTCATGAAAATGTAGCTGCGGTACATGAAAAAATGTCCGGGAGAGAGAATGGTTTGGAATCAGAGTTACACTTAATGCAACCATGCATTATACACCAGCTGCTAAATGGTCTGCCCGCTTCATATCGCACTGATCAGCTAATCAGTCCAACAAATCCACCAACACTTTTTGTGATATTACACAGTAAAGCTTTTAATGTGTTTTGCGTGTGGCAGCAATTGAAAAGGTTAATATTTCCAGTTCTGTAGTCACAATTTGCTCCAAGTTATTGCCGAAGCCTTTTAGAAGCGTTTTACCTTCTGTTTCATAATGGAGCTTTCTAGACTCAATCAACACATTTAGGCTTTTTGCTTTAACTGATGTTTATTTTTTTTTTTGCTCCATCGAGTTCCATTGCTTTTTGATCACACAGCCTGCAGCAACTCATCAAAACTACAGGAGCCCCGACGCACGTCACTGTAAGGTGATAGGGTCGGACGAGCTTCCTTGGAAAACAGAATCATCATCGATGTCACGGCCCAGTTCTGAAGGGAAGCTGTGATCAGTTTGTGGATATGGGATCTACCTAATAAAAATGAGCAATGGACCTGTTTTATGTAGGTCAAAAGAGGAGGAGACGTGTGTTTTGTTATAAAAGAATAGTATATAGATATGTCCTAAATATCTGTAATGGTTATAACCCTTTAAAAGGAATCTGTCACCAGGTTGCTGCCCCGTCTGAAAGCAGCACACCCTGATTCCAGCGATATATCACTTACTGGGCTACTTGCTGCAGTTTTGAAAAAATCCCAGTTATATCTGCAGCAGATCTACCAGTTTTCTGAATGTTGAGCCCTGTATAACTCCACCCACACTACTGATTGGCAGATTTCTTCCTATGCACAGTGAAATCTACCAATCAGTTGTGGAGGCGGGGTTGGACTACCTGGCAGAAGGTTTACTGGTCCTCTAGTGATAATCTCCTGCTGATAAACCACTGATTGTTTACCAAAATTGTAGCAACCAGCCCAATAAGTGACACACCACTGGAATCAGAGAATCTTCATATAGACTACACTGCTTTCTCAGATTAGGTGGCAAAAATCTGGTGACAGATTTCCTTTAATATTGCTTAACAGAAATGTGTTTTTTATAATCTAGAAAATATATGTTACCATCAGCGGCAAACACCTTATTTTGAGTATTGCTAGCAGGTTTTTACTAGAAGGGCTCACTCAGATGTCAATGATTTTTCTCATACAACAGAAATGGTCTGAATATTATCAGTAATTTTGATCAGTGTCAGAGTTTTATTAGTTTTTTTCAGACTAATAAAAAAAAACAATGGAGGTTTCTCAAGCTTCTTTTAATCAAATAGTCTGTGAAAGTTTGACAGCATATGTAGGGCAACTGAGTGGTGTCCGATTTTTTCACAGACCCATAGAACTGCTCTGACGAGTTTGACCCAATACGCAGATCAATTTCGGACAAGTCTCCGTTGTTTTGTGTGGTCTATTCAGTCCGAGGAAAAAAGTGCAATTATAATTTACCCCACAGACCATCATGGGAACAAGCGTTATCCATAAAAATCACGCCCCTATGAGTCCTAAGAGTGATCGGATGTCTCAGACAGAAAATGTTACTGTCATTTTTAGGACTGCAGGTAAAGTATTGCTATCAGCCAGGTGTGTATACAGCGCTCATACGAGTCATAAAATCATTGGCAGCCAGATTTGTCATTTCTTCATTCAGCCAAAATCAAAATTGCAAGCCTGACCCTCAGAAGAAAAAGTGAACCCCTTCACAGGGGAGTGTGTGAAATTGCCTTGATGCTAGTGTCTTGAACAGAAGGGATTGAAAGGATTAGGACAGGTCTCAGCGGCACTGCCACCAGCAGACAATACCATAGGGTCACGGCGAGATGCTGTGGTGCACAGAAGAATGGAAAATTGAATTGCTTACCCTTTCTGATCCATGACCCCTGCTCTATCACGGAGATTGGGGCCTGACAGAACCACTGAGATTTTGGTAGAAGTCAGCAGTGATATCAAGCCTGCCCCCTCCTCCTATTTGTGGCCATTTTAATGAATGCAGCATATAGGCTGTGATAATCCTTTTTCCAACTCTCCTTCCTGGTTGGATACATTTGTGGAAGAACCTTCATGACTAATATACAGAGAGAAGCCCGCAGTCTGACAATCTATTAACGGGTAGGATGTGGTCTGTGGACGCTCGCCATTTACGGACAATAAACTGATTAATCGTTAAGATATTTATTCAATTAATATTCCACAATGTTACCTAACCCATAAATATATAATATTCCATAGCCCGATGCACAGTACCCGGGGGTTCTGCTTCTACCAAGTGACCGACATGCACAATACCCCTTCCAGACTAAGCCTGTTTATATCTTTCCGACCAGGAGAAGTTTTGCAATTCTGACCAGCGTCACTTTATATGGTAATAACTGTGTCCCAGTGATTCTGAGATTTTCATGAGACGTTGTACTTTCGGTTGGTGCCAAGTTTAGGTCATTATGATTTGAGTTTATTTATACAAACAAAAAATATATGAATTTTTACAAAAATAAAGAAAAAACTGCAATTTTCAAAATTTGAATTTGTTTGTGCTCTTAAAACAGTAAGTCATATCACACAAAATGGTTAATAAATAACATTTACCGTATGTCTAGTTTATGTCAGCAATCTTTTTTAAAACTTTTTTTTTGCAAGAATTTTGGAAAAGTTAAAAGATTAGCATTTTTTTTAAACTATTTTGCTTCACTTTTTAAGTGATTTTGAAGGGCCTATATGTGAGAAAACACCCAAGCAAAACCCCATTTTATAACTGCACTTCTAAAAGCATTCAGAACTGTGTTGAGGAAGTTTCCTAATTCTTCAGATGCTTTACAGGGGTAACAGAAGAAAACAGACCTCACAATTTGTTGTGCAATTTCTCCTGAATATGCATATACCCCATATGTGGGGGAAAACTACTGTTTGGGCTCAGAGCACGGCTCAGAACGAAAGGAAGGCTATATGACTTTTGGAGCACAATTTTGTTTGTCATAGTTTGCGGATGCATTTAAAGAACTTCGAGAGTACCAAAACAGCAGAAACACCCCAACCCCAAGTGACCCTATCTTGGGAACTAAATTCCTCAAGGATCAAGGAATTAATCTAAGAATGTAGAGACCATTTTGGACTCACATGTGCGTCACAAAGATTTATAATACTGGGACATGACAATAAAAATGTTAATTTTTTTTTCTACAAAAATGTTGCTTTAGTCCCAAGTTTTTCATTTTAAAGGTAAAGCTAATTTTTCCGCAATAAGCTGTTGCAACTGCATTTCGGGGCTTATCTACAGCATTCTGTAAAGCTGTAGATAAGCCCCAGATCTAACCTGAAAGAGAAGAAAAACAAGTTTTAATATACTCACCCAGGGGCGGTCTGGTCCGATGGGCGTTGCGGGTCTGGCGCTTCCCATCTTCTTGTGACGCCGCTTTCCTGCTTGCACCATCGCTCTGGGGCCATAGCGCTTCTGCGCAGGCATACTGTACTGCAGTGTGCAGGGGCCGGGAAAGGTCAAAGAGGCCAAATGCCTGCGCACCGCAGTACTTTGCTCTGCCCTCAACAGGGCAGAGAAGTATGCCTGCGCAGAAGCGTTATGGCCCCAGAGCGATGAAGCAAGCAGGAAGGCAGCGTCACAAGAAGATGGGAGGCGCCGGACCTGAAGATGGGAGGCGCCGGACCTGTGACACCCATTGGACCTGGACCGCACCGGACCGCCCCTGGGTGAGTATAATAAAACTTATTTTTCTTTTATTTCAGGTTAGATCGGGGGCTTATCTACAGCATTACAGAATGCTGTAGATAAGCCCCGAAATGCAGTGGCCACAGCTTATTGCGGAAAAATGAGCTGACAGGTTCCCTTTAAAGGGGGTAAAAGTAGAAAATGTTCCCCACAATTTGTTGTGCAAATTCTCCTGAGCATGCCAATAACTCATCTGCGGTTGGAAACTGCTTTTTGGGCTTAAGGAAGAAAAGGAGTGTTATTTGACATTTGGGGTGCAATTTTGGCTGGAACAGATTGTGAACACCATGGTGCCAAAACAAGAGACACTCTCCAAAGTAACCCCATTTCTGAAACTAAACCCCTTAAGGAGTTAATCTAAAAGGGTACTGAGCATTTTGAACCCAAGGTCCTGGGATATGGAAATTAATAATTACGTTATGCTCACAAAGGGTAATAAGGGAATTTGTTTGCAAATTTTGTTATGTAATTTTTCCCAAATGTGGTAACAGCTTATATGTGGCCAAAAACTAGCGTTTTGAAAACATACGGCCACCCCCATAATGTATTCTGATCACCACACAACCTCCCATAACATATGTTGGTCCCTGCACACAGTCCCCCATACCATATGCTGGACCTACACAGCCCCCCATAATGCATGCTGGTCCTCACACAGACTCCTCCTATTCCATATGCTGGCCCCACACAGGATCTCATAACATATTCTGGTCCCCACACAGCCCTCTATACCAAATGCTGGCCAAACATAACGCCTCATACCATATTCTGGCCCCACATAGCCCCTCCATAACCATTACCACAATAATAGTCCCCCCATTACGTATGCTGGTCAACACAGAAACACCCAGAGTATGCTGGTCTCTACACTGCCCCCCATAGAGTATTATGGTCTCCATACAACCCCTCCCCCATGAATAAATCTTCATACTCACCTAATCCAGGCTCCACAACCTCTACCGCCATCTATTCTTCCATTTGGTCTTGCAGAGGATGAGGCCAGTGCAATGCAGTGACGTCCAGCAGGCCGAAAGTAGCCTTCGTCCTGTTGGAGAAAGTGGCCCATCTCGCATTTGTCAGATTTGCCTGATGGCCAGTCCGTCCCTGCCAGTGACACATATTATACTTGCTCCACACTGGTTCTATCGGACTGAACTTGGATCAGTATGGCATGATAAAGTTGGTCACATGTTAATATTTAATGATTACTGTTTATTTATCAGATGATACTAACATGATAGAAGATATATAGAGGCTACAAGCTGATCTGGGAACCCAAGGGTTATTAAACAAAGCTCTAGGGTAACAAATTGTGAATCGTATTTTCTGTATGTTTTTATGACACCTTTAAAATTATTTGCACTTTTTAGCACTGGTGCTAATTACAGCTTCAGCTCCAGGTGCCAGAAGAGTGTTAATTAGGAGATTCATTAAAATACATTTTTTTTTTTTTGCGAAATGATAAAATGATAAAATGAAAGGTGAAATAATAATCATGGAAGAACGACTCCAATGATCACTTGTCCTGTTATATATTTTTTTGCCGCCAATGCCAAGTTCATTTATAATACGACAATGATTCCAACTCGAGATTTTACCACATGTTCAGCGATTTCTAAACATATGCATTGTAGCCTTAATAAACAAGACAAAACCTAAATTAATCTGGTTGCTAATCCCCTCTCACATAGTGACATTAGTAGACCTCAGAGAACCTTATCTGAGAAGATTAGGATAAAACTGTTTTTTTCTGTAATAAGTTCCTGTGATCTGCATGAAAAACAGCTTTTTGTTGTTTGGCAAAGAAGAAAGTGACAACACAAAAGTAGGAAGTCCTGGAAAAGTTACTTAACAGAATAAGACCAAAAAAGTTATCTACAAACATTGCATTAAAAAATAAAAAAAAAGATAGATACTGAAATGCGTGAGCGTTTCTAGTTTTAGAATTCTCAGGGACGGTTTTAGACAAAGTGTGGCCCTGGGCAAAAGTTTAACGTGAGGTCCCAAATGCTAATATATAGCTCCATCACACAATAATTTTAGTTGTGTTTACATGCGCTGAGTTCAGACCATTAAAAGAGTGTGATCAACAATATTGAAGTCATTTGACGCTTGTTTCCCGGCCTGTTTATACCAGCTGAGGGAGAATGATGGGCACAGAATAATCACTAGTAGATCAATCTGTCCCCATACAGTATCACGTTATCAGCAATATATCTGCAGTTTTCACCGGGCAATGTGCTGTTGAGAACAAAGAGTTCTGTGCCGGCATAAACAATCCAATTACGGTACTTGATGAATAGGCAGCATTTTGCTCATTTAGTATAATGCACCCCATAGTTCTCTATATAGTATAGTGTGCCCCACAGTCCTCCACATAGTATAATGTGCCTCATAACCCTCCATATAATATAATACACTCCTCATAGTCCTCCATATGCCTAGTTTGTCTTCCCCCAATGCTGGCCTTCTATATTCTTTAATAAGGCCTTACTACTCTTTTATATTATATGACTCATCACTAACTGATATTTCTATATATTTTTACATGCTGTAATTAGAGGACTAACCTGCAGAGTAATATTCTGGTTGAAAAGAAGCAGACTACTGCTATTTCCATTTCTATATATGTTAGCAACATAACTTGTCATTACGATAAAGGCACTGCAATGTAACTCTGTAAAGGAGGTGAACGCTATATACACGTGGTCAAAATTGTTGGTATCCCTCGTTTAATGATAGAAAAACCCACATTGGTCACAGAAATAACTTGAATCTGACAAAAGTAATAATAAATCAAAAATCTATGAAAATGAACAAATAAAAGTCAGACATTGCTTTTCAGCCATGCTTCCACAGAATTTAAAAAATAAATAAATAAAACTCATGACATAGGCCTGGACAGAAATGATGGAACCCCTGAAAATACTATGACAAAAGGGACATGTTAAATCAAGGTGTGTCCACTAATTAGCATCACAGGTGTCTACAATCTTGGAATCAGTAAGTGGAACTGTATAGAAGGTTATAGATACTCACTGTGCTGTTTGGTATCACACTTAACATGGACCAGAGGAAGCGAAGGAAAGAGTTGTCTCAGGAGATTACAAAGAAAATTATAGACAAACATGTTAAAGGTAAAAGTTATAAGACCATCTCCAAGCAGCTTGATGTTCCTGTGAATACAGTTGCACATATTCAGAAATTTAAGCCCAATGGGACTGTAGGCAACTTCCTTGGACGTGACCACAGGAGGAAAATTCATGACAAATCAAAGAGACGGATAATACGAATGGTAACAAAAGAGCCCAGAAAAACTTCTAAACAGATTAAAGGTGAACTTCAAGCTCAAGGAACATCATCAGTGTCACATCACACCATCCGTCATTGTATGAGCCAAAGTGGACTTCATGGGAGACGACCAAGGAGGACACCATTGTTGGAAAAAAAAATCATAAAAAAGCCAGACTGGATATTTGCCATGTTGACAAGCCACAAAACTTCTGGGAGAATGTCCTATGGACACATGAGACAAAAATGGAACTTTTTGGCAAGGCACATCAACTCTATGTTCACATACGGAAAAATGAAGCAAATCAAGAAAAGAACACTGTCCCTACTGTGAAACATGGAGGAGGCTCTGTTATGTTCTGGGGTTGCTTTGCTGCATCTGGCACGGGGTGTTTAGAATCTATGCAGGATACAATGAAATCTCAAGACCATCAATGGATTCTAGAGAGTTGGGCTGCAGAGTGTCAGAAAGCTTGGTCTCAGTCGCAGGTCATGGGTCTTGAAACAGGATAATGACCCAAAACACACAGTGAAAAACACCCAAGAATGGCTAAAAGGAAAACATTGGACTATTCTGAAGTGGCCGTCTATGAACCCTGACCTAAAGCCTATTAAGCATCTTTGGAAAGAGCTGAAACCTTCAAACACGAGACAACTGGAGCAGTTTGCTCTTGAGGAGAGGGCCAAAATACCTGTCGAAAGGTGCAGAAATCTCATTGACAGTTACAGGAATCGTTTGATTGCGGTGATTGCCTCAAAAGGTTGTGCAACAAAATATTAAGTTAAGGGTACCATCATTTCTGTCCAGGTCTACTACATGAGTTTTATTTTTTTAAAAATTCAGTGGAAGCATGGTTGAAAAGCAATGTCTGACTTTCATTTGATCATTGTCAGATTTTTGATTTATTATTACTTTTGTCAGATTCAAATTATTTCTATGACCATTGTGGGTTTTTCTGTTATTAAACGAGGGGTACCAACAATTTTGACCACGTGTGTATATCATATCTGCATAGTTAGTGCATAAGCTCAGTACAAGGATATCTGAGATTACTGTATTGTGATGGGCAATACCAAGGTGGACCATTATCTAAACTCCACCTCCCCACTCCTGTAGAGATAAGTGGGCTGTCAGACGATTGATTCTTCAGCCAATAGTATGACCAAAAGCCATCTAGGCCATGTCTTCTCCCATTTCTCTTGTTTGGCCAAGCGCATCTGTGTTCTCTATGAGAAAGCAGCCGACAGACATCTGTGCCGGTGACTTATCTTAGGGAGAACAAACTGGTTGGCAGTCCGAAATCAGACATGTCCAGTCAACATCTACCCAGACAATCAGTTCGCTGGCACCCCCATACACAATGGAGTGTCGGCCGAATTCGTCAATTCTGGCAGGTGCAGCTCACATTAGTCTAATGTGTATGGGAGACATAAGGGCTACATTGGCGGTCAATGGGCGGTCCTTTTTTACAAAGAACAACGCACAGCTGAAAATGATGATTTTCAAGAAAGCTTGAAAATTCTTTCATCTGATGAACAAGTTTTGCTAATTCATTTGGTAGCCTGTTTACACTGGCAGATTATCAGGAAACGAGCATTTCTAGCAACTCACTCATGAAAATCAGCCAGTGAAAATGCATCTTATTAGATTTACGGTATTAGATTTACAGTCATAGGTTTACATTAGCCAGAAGTTAAACAACTGTCCCATTTGGTCTCTGTGTGGCCAGTATAAGTGAAAATACAGAGAAAAACTTATGGAAAATTGTAGAAACTTGAATACAACAGCATTCGAAAAAAAAGTGAGTGTGCATGGCTTTTGTTCACATCGGCATTCTTCATTTTATTGTTCTGCCCCCTAAAAGGTAGCAGAACAACAAAAATTATTGTAGTGCCAATCAGTCTCACAACATATCCCAACAGTGCCCAACAGATATCACTGACTGTAATGGAGTGTGTTGGACCTGTCTAGTGTTGTCTGTCCTTTTACCCTACTGTGCTATTTTGGCCTGATCTGCAATGGAGGCTTTTTTCTTTTTTGTGACAGATGCCACCGTGTGGCATCCACTGCAGACATCCATTTAAAGCTTACTTCTCAACATTAAATGTAGGCCATAAACATGACGTAAAAACACCGTGTCTTTACTGCAGCTAATTGCCGGCCGGCCACAGACAACAGAGACAAGTCATCACTTAAGCCATTAAGGAGTTAGGTGAAAAGAGACTTAATGGGACCAGAAAATCATTGGCTTCATAATCACAGAAGAGATTTTGTTGCTTTACATTACTAGCTTGGCCCATGCAAAATTTTCGCACATTGTTCGTCGGGGGCACAGGCAATTTCAGAA
>VIAB01000475.1:214684-225386 GCA_009801035.1 Oophaga pumilio
TCGGTGAGAATTGCAAACACAGAGGATACCCAGTGCACAGTCTGGCCCCTGTGCCCCAAAATCTAATGTGCAGAAAACTTCAAATGGTGATTAAAGAAAACCTACAAAGTGGATTACTTCACTAAATGTATCAATGTAATCAGTATTACAGCGTCATTACAGCCAGATCTTTACACTACAAAATCACGCTGACAGGTTGTCTTTAAGGCTGTGGTACAATAAAGACACAAATTATAAGCAACACTAAAGCAATAGTATTTTGCTTGCTCCTGCTGAGTCTTGCAATGCTAGCCTAAGGCCAGCAGTGTATGCAGACAAAGTACCTTGCGATGGTCCTGGTATACATTATGCAGATGGAACAAGGATGACTGATACAAGACAAACCCTACAAACTGTTGACACCAAGTATAGGTGAAAGGGTGTCGTGCTAGAGACCATTGCACTCT
Organism: Oophaga pumilio; assembly: GCA_009801035.1. Lineage (NCBI taxonomy): Eukaryota > Metazoa > Chordata > Amphibia > Anura > Dendrobatidae > Oophaga > Oophaga pumilio. Next base: position 215,131 of record VIAB01000475.1, read on the forward strand.
GCTTAGAATAAATAGAAAGACTTTAAAGGGAACCTGTCACCAGGTTTTCTCAATATAAAGTACGACCAGCACCTACAAGTCCTCTGTTACAATATTCTAGTGTGCTGTATGTAAGCCCCAAGGTACAAAAAAGATCTTTTATTATGCTCACAGACGGAGCGGTCCAGTCCGATGGGGTCTCTGGTCTTGATTCAGTGCCTCCTCTCTTACCATAATTGCACTCCTCTTTTCCTGCTTTGTTGGATGATGCACCCTACGTCATCCACAGAGTCCCCCTTTGTGCAAGGGCACTTCTCTCTGCCCTGTCAAGGGCAAATCAAAGTACTGTAGCATGGATGTGCTGGGAACGGCCAAATAGTGCCGATAACCTGTAGGTAAACCCGTGCATGTGCACTACACTACTTTTGCTCTGACCTCAGCAGGGCAGGGAGAAGTGTGCCTATGGAGGAGCGCAATGGGGAAAATGCATGGATGATGTAGGATACGTCATCCACATGAAGCAGGAAAGGAGGACGGCCATCATAAGAGAGGAGGTCCCGGATCAAGACCAGAGACACCCATCGGACAGGACTGCACTGTCTCTAATTATAATGAAAGGTCTTCTTTGTGCCTTGTAGAGCAGATTGGGGACATATATATAGCTTACTAGTATGAGGGTGGAAAGATGCTGGCCGTGCTTTATATTGGGAAAACCTGGTGACAGGTTACCTTTAAGCCTGTACAAGCAGCAACACAAGAGATAAAAGAAAAAGATCTATTATTTTAAAAAAGACAATAAAAAGTCTAGAATGGATAACAAAAAAATATTATGAAGTGCGGCACAAATAAAACACTTTATTTTCTATTTTTGGAGCCTGGATACAAATACAATGTGTCAAGAAGAACAATTTGGAAACAGATGTGGCTTCTATTTGATGTAGGTACGGACAGACAGAATGAAATAAAATAAAATGTTCCGGCTCTGCTACCCAGAGATCAATAAATAGACCCCTAATGTCACATTCCGATGGAGAGTGAGCAAGGGAAAAATATGCTTCCCTCCAATCTCCTGCACGAAATCTGCGCGATAAGGTTCAGATGGCTGGGTGTAATTCCTTTGGCAGAGCAGTGTTGCAGAGAGTAAAACAGAAAAGAATAAAAGAGCAGTGAATTATTGTTATGGGAGATTTCTCCACTGCGTTTTTTCTGCACTGCTAGATCATATTTGGCTGTTGTGATTTCACACAGTCACTGACCTTTTAATCTCTAATTAAAATGCTGATTGCCTGTTAAGTAAGGCTGTGCCGCTATGGTCAGAGATATCTGGTGCGCTAAAAGTGAGGGTTGGCGCCCTAACCCCTGTGAGCCCTTATACAATACGGAGGCGCTCTGCCCCCACAGTCAGGAATTGCCCCCTCAGCTGTAACTGCGATCCGACAATGTCAACCCACCAAGCCGCTCTCATACATTATAATACATACCAAAGAGACAAACTGCTTCAATTACAAGAGAGATCTTATCAAAAGCAAAGGAGTGAACATGCTCCAGAAGATGATCATTAAATAAAGTACAAAGCCGGAGCCGCCTAATAAACCATTCAGGACTTCAAATTAACACTATGTTTTTTAAACAGTGCAGTCTGTGTGGCGCAGATTGCTACATCTCCAATGAGCCCTTCATTTCTTAAGAAAATAATCACGTCTTCCTCGTGGTATTAAAGCATTTCTTTTCATATTCTTTTTTTCTTTCTGTTCTCCATCTCTGGGAGTGAAGATAGTATCAAAGGAATACATCCCACTATCCTCAGCACCAGAGCCCAATCCCGGGGGGACGCATGCTCCGCTGCCATGCTGGAGGTCAGGAAACGAGGAGCATTGTATTTGTAGATACAGCCAACCCATAATGACTAAAAGACAGGAAAATATCCGTGCAGCAGGTTATTGCGGCATTCCAGAATTAGCAATCATTCTGCAATAGATTCCAGACCATCAGCCAATAAATAAGCAATGCTTACATCCTCCCAACTGATCCATTGCCCAACTATCGATGACCACTCCATGAAGTAGATCGGACATGTATTTATCACATGGTCAAAACTGATTGTTTTAGTAGCACACCTGAACAATCAGCATTGAACGGTCACTGTACTGTCAGACCGATTGATCGCTTTTGATATGAGCTGTAAATCACTTTACTAAAAAAAACGGCGCTGTTTTCTTACCCCTGAAAAATCCCTAAAAAGGGACGGACACTTAGGGTCTCATTTTTGTCTAACTTGCCGTCCACTGCCTGTTATTAAAGGGAATCTGTCTCCTTGCTTTTGCCACATATTTTGATAGTAATGCAATGTAAGGGCAAAGACCCTGATTCCAATGATGTGTCACTTACTGAGCTGCTTGTTGTAGTTTTGATAAAAATCGGTATATTATCAGCAGATTATCAATAACGGACTAGTAAACCTTCTGCCAGGTCATCCTCCATATTCATGAGCTCAGTATAAACTCGCCCACACCGATTGGTAGATTTCTGTGTACACTATGCATAGGCAGAAAGCAGCCAGTGGTGTGGATGCGTGATACAGAGCTCAGCATTTAGAGAGCTGCTGAATCTGCAGCAGATAAGAGAAGGATTTTATGAAAACAAGCAACCCAGTAAATGACACATTGCTGGACTCAGGGTCTCTTTCCCTACATTATGCTGCTCTCAGATGGGGCAGCAAAAAGCTGGTGACAGACTCCCTTTAATAGTGACTGAGAGAGATGCCAATAAGGATAACAGGAAGTCAGGCCGGTTGTTTTATGTCTCTGCTCCAGCTCTCCTGACTGTCAAATTGCACAGAGGAGGTAACACAGAGAGTTGTGCTTTCAATTTGGGGCAGGAAAGCCATTGGAAAATTGCAAAAACAATGCATGCTTGCAAGCGAGGGTAAGGAAGTTCTAATACCTATAGTCCTGACAGAATGCTCAAGAAGAAGATCCTTCAACTGAAAAAGAATAGATGGCAAACTGCAGAGCATAAAAATCATGACTGTTCCTGAATATTTTACACTGGTACCTGCATCAAAATCAGTTTTAATTTGTGAGGGATGACGATAGCAAGACCAGTGTTTTGTGTAGAAGGGCAGGCACAACTGTCTATGGACTGCTCAGGTTCATGCCCACTAGGGTAGTCAGATGAGTTTTATGGCAATTTTAGTGTCTCTGACTTTCTTTGGGGATACATGCTCCATCACATGCCATATTCTTCTACGCACGCATTTAGCGAGGACATGGAGTGTCCGAGATGCCCCCTACAGTGGTACACGGAGTGCCTACAGGTCTGTAACACGTGGCTCTTACAAGCAGCTCTGGAGAAACAACACCATTTAGACTAATGATATCACACCTATGGCCATGGGTAATAAAAATAATGGAGAACATGTAAAAAATGTCTGCCAGGCATTAATTACGCTTGGCAAAGAGGTGCGTGTCTTTTTCAACACCACAAACGTTGTGCCAATTTTTATAAATGTACCTCACAGTAGAAAACCATTCACACTGCATCTGTGAAAACACTTGGAGCTGGAAGTCTCTATACGAATCACCTGCAAGGAAATGCAAGACATGGAGAAATGATGAATGTTCCACCTCTCCTGATGTACCCAGGAACCGTCAAGGCAGTGTCCGCACTCACACAGCACAAAAGTAAATGCCAGCACAGTCCCTCTGGCTTGGTTCCCCTCATATACAGCCTCCGCACAGCTGTTTTATGTGATGCTTCAGGACGCAGGATTAAAGTGAGAGAGGTGCTTGAGCGAAATGCTACTTATCAAGTCAGTGAGGCCTTTGTAAATAAGAAATCAATGATTCAATGTGTATTATTCATCTCTCTGTTCTCTGGACTTCTAAACCCCTGTTGTTTTAACCCTTTCACTAATAAATAAAAAAAGATCCAATTTCAAGGCACTGCCAGGGATAATCCTTACTTAAAAGTTGCAAAGTTACAATGAATAGTAAATTGTAGAAGTATTTTCAATCAACCCTGCTAGAGTTTCAGTCATTTAAAGTGAACCTGTCTTTTGGAAACTTGAGGTTCATTGCAGCCCGTCTTGTGATGTATGTGCTCCTGTGATGCCCCAACCCCTACTACGATGATTATGTCCCAATTCCTTCTGTGATGTATATGCCCCAGCGTCTCCTGTGATGTATATGCCCCAGCGTCTCCTGTGATGCATATGCCCCAGCGTCTCCTGTGATGCATATGCCCTAGCGTCTCCTGTGATATACATGCCCAACTATGATGTATTTGCCTGTGTCTCATGTGATATTTATGCCACAGCTTCTCCTGTGATGTACATGCCCCCCAGCGTCTCCTGTCATGTATGTGCACCAGAGTCTCCTATCATGTATGTGGACCAGCGTCTCCTGTCATGTATGTGCACCAGGGTCTCCTGTCATGTATGTGCACCAGCGTCTCCTGTCATGTATATGAACAAGCATCTCCTGTGATGTATATGCACCAGCGTCTCCTGTTATGTATATGCACCAGCGTCTCCTCTGTATGCACCAGCGTCTCCTGTGATGTATCTGCCCCAGCGTCTCCTGTGATGTATATGCACCAGCATCTCCTGTGATGTATATGCACCAGCGTCTCCTGTGATGTATATGCACCAGCGTCTCCTGTTATGTATATGCACCAGCATCTCCTGTGATGTATATGTACCAGCGTCTCCTGTTATGTATATGCACCAGAGTCTCCTGTTATGTATATGCACCAGAGTCTCCTGTGATGTATATGCACCAGCGTCTCCTGTGATGTATCTGCCCCAGCGTCTCCTATGATGTATATGCCCCAGGAACTCCTGTGATTATATGCCCCAGCATCTCCTTTGACATATATATTCCACAGTGTCTCCTGTGATGTATATGACACAACCCCAGCGTATTCTATGTTATGTATATGCTTCAGTTCAGAGACTCATGTGCAATGTGTATGTGTGATGTACCGGTATATGATGCAACCACTGGAGTCCTTCCACTGGTTGAGTTCTAAAAAAATTGAATTAAACAACTTACTGCTGCGAATTATTTTCAAATTTCATCACAAAGAGACGCCTGCACTCCAGACTGACACAAACCTTCAAAAGCAAGTTACAAGAAGCAAAATCATCAATACCACCCAACATCACAGATCACACCAAAGACAAGCATCTCCAACCGTCACATTAGCGGTGAGCTGTCGTAACTGTTTGACCAAACATAGCGGGGTAATTTTCAAGTTCATTTTGTACACCCCCGCCCCTGAATTTTGTACATCCCCACTCCTGATCTATAAGAAAGGCCACCAAAGTGTGATCTATGGCTCCCAACCCCCAGAACCAAACTGCAAACTGGAGTAAGCCTATAGCCACATGAAAAAAATGCGTTTTTTAGAGTTAAGCAGAAAAGATGATCCAAACAGAAGAAACTATAAAGAAATTACTTTATACTTCTCTTTGGTTTTAAACACTGCACCGATAACAAAAGAATATACAAAAAAAAAGTATCTTCAAAATGAACTTAAAGCTGTAGAATTGTCTGAAAATACACAGCCTTTGTATTGTAAAAAAAAAAGGAAAAAATGCACCAATGTTTAAGACACAGAAACCAAAAGGGTTAAGGTCAGAAGCTGCTTAAATAGAGAATAGATACAAGGTTATGAGAAGAGTCCCCAGTCAGTGGATAAAACATACAAATAATGGGACCTGCTCCCAATCTGCGGCTTGGTTTCTATTCCCAAACTCTCCGATAGAGGGGATTTCCTCCTCAACAAGCCATAAGCCTTTTACTACTCTAATTGTGACTCGTGAGACACAACTCCAGCTCCTGGCTCCTCTAGTGCCAAGGGGAAATGAGAGAAAGGGATCAGTACTGGCTCCCATGTTATCATGGCGAAAGATACAGGACAGTTACACATCCCTCTCCTAGTGGTTTATGTACGGCCACAGATCTTTGTACACAAATAATAGCCGCTGGCCACAAGATCGGCGCTCGGGGAAGTAATTTGAAGGCCGAGTTTAAGGTATGTCTACACAGGTCAGAAACATTGAGGATGTTACCTGCAGAAGATCATCTTTACCCTGTGCTCGTGGCAAAGCTACGTATAGAAATAGTATACAGCAGCTTACAGAGTATATATGGTCCAAATTATGGAACTGCAGGCATCTATGTCCCTGTATGATGGCTCCAAGAGTCACCGTATTCCACCATGAAATATCGTACTTGTGCAAAGACTGTATGGCTGGTCAGCAGTTTGCACTGTCGCTTTTCAGCACTCGGGCTTGGGTTTATGTTCCACCAAAACCAACATATGCTTGAAGATTATGTGTTCTTAACATTTGTGTCTTCGTTTCCTCAAAGTATTTCAGCTTCCTACACTCTATACCAACAGGATAGTTGCCTCACTGTATAAAGTTTCCCCTGGGTAATGTGACACTGACACTTTAAAGTGTGTGTGGTTACATTGTTAGGTATGTTTAAAGGAGTTTTCCCCTTTAAGAAAAGTCTCTTAAACCATTTTGCTATAGGCACCATATGTTTTTAGTGAAAGTGATTTTCCACTTTTAGAGAAGTAATCCTCAAATATTACCCATCACATAAAACTGCCGGTGGTCTGGTATGCAGCGGCAACGTCATGTTTACAGCTTACATCAACGCTGCAGCAGATCACTGAGTAGAGCGGCTCGTGCTACCTACCTCGCCAACCTCAGTGATTGAGCCCATTAACTGTAGGAACGGAGTGCTATCTGCTTCTGTTATTTTACGTGACAGGAATGTTTGGGATCCACATTTAAAAGTGGAAAAACCCTTCTCTATAAGGGTGTGTTCACATTGGTAGAACATGCAATGCATATTACCAAATCTCATCCACATGCTCTGGAGAAAATAAATATTACCAGTGCTGCAGATATAATATCTGTAGGTGTCAATTTTTGCTGCAGGTTTTCGTAGCATAAATTCAAAGAGTAAAGTCTGGTGTAAATCTGCCACCTTTCCACAATTAGGAGTGGACCTTTGCGCAGTGGATATGTCCCTTTAGATAATTGTATTAATCCTGAAAGAACCAGATGACTGTTATTCCTGACATAATGTCAAGTTGGACCTGGTAACACAGTGTTTTTATTTCAGTTCACAAACTTTGTGTGATGCTGAGTCGCCTCTCATGGACAAGTTGCGACAAGGGATGGTCAAGGAGTCCAAGGCCCGAAGCCAGGAAGGTACATCATAAGCAGAAGGAAGAGAAAAAGGTGTAGTTAGGTAACTTTCCAAGGTCAGAATACTAGGGGGTTAAACAGACAGATGCTGAGAACGAGGTCCAAGGTCAGGCAACAAAAGATCAACAAACAGAATGCAAGGCACAGAGAGACAATCCACACAGAAGCTGAATGTACGTCTGGCAGAGTTTTGGGAAGAAAAGACCAGTTACGTAGGCTGGCAATCTTCTGGGATAATGAACACTTGGAGATAGCCAGTGCCTCCCAGACTCAGATTGGATAACCAAGCTGTCAATCAATACACTGACATCTCAGCACGCCCCTGTACCAGACTGGACGACTAAGCCATCAATCAAATTACTGACAGCTTCAGCACGCCCCTGCACCAGATTGGACAGCCGAGCTGTCAGTAACGGCATCCCAGACACACTGAGGGGTGGGACCATGACACTTTAGCCAAAACATTTCCCAAGCATCCTTCCAAACTTCTACAAAGGACAGCAGAATATGTAGGTGTGATAAAAACAAAGGCAAATAAACAAATATAAACAAAACAGAATTTCAATAGAAGATGCATTTTTAATGAGGGAATGGGTTTTTAATCTCTGATGTAATGAATCTAAATGTTATCTAGCTGTGTATTTGAGCTGCTCCTGCTGCATGGTCTGTGTCGTAAAAATATAACCTGCACAGAAGTGACTGGTATACAGTGATGGTACAACCACCCCTCGCGTAGATGGGCTATGCTCCCACAATGAGTTTTTGGCGAGTTATTTTATGCTGCGTATTTTTTTAAAAAAATGCAAGTAACCTATTTTACTTAATGGGCGCAGAAATGGCTCAGAAAATCTGCAACATCAAAAACTGATTGTGGGAACGTAGACTAATAGAAGTAGTATTTCCAGAATATTGATAAAAAGGCACACAAACATGCCGATCACGGATATGTATCCTTGCATTTCAGTGCTAGTCTTGCAAAACTCAGTTTAGGTTATTGGGATATGAAGCCGTATATGACGGAGTGAGTACTGAACATAATACAAGTATCTTGTAGACGCAGAGGCTGCAGGCTCAGGAGGAAGACGATTCTCCTCATCGCTGCTTTAAGTCGTCATGAAGAATCGTTTTCTTTCCTTGGGGCTCAGAGGCCTCTCTACAGAGATCACTTCCAGGAAGGGAACTAACAGGACGTCATTCACAGAGCGGCAGGGCAGGGAACCAGCGGCCCTCTCTGTCTGCATGCTGACAAGGTCACATCTAACTGACTGCTACATAAACCACACGCTTTGCCTCCTGCAGATACACAGAGTACAGATCCTTGTCCTGCAGTTACAGAAAGTGTAACCACCTCTTTGGAAAAAAAAAAACCACGACGTGGATGTGTCCAACGCAGATACAGAGACGACAGGCATAATTTACCTTTAACGTATCTAGTATTACATGTAGTAAAGACCAGTAACTATCCACACATATGAACGGACTACACAATCCCCATATACAGTACACGGTACATATACATTATTTATATTTTGGTCCTTCACACACCCCTCTGGTCAGACCCCTGAGGAAGTGACATCTAAACATGCGAAACACGTGTTGGGGAACAAGCTTTTGTAGCAATTCTGCAGTCAGTGTTTACTATGGATAAGAGCACTATCGCCATATACCTACGAAAAGGTACATATATGTTTATGCATTCAATACTTTGGCCATTGTGCCTGCTATTTGGGGCCATTTTGTACTCCATAAAACTTTTTGTAAATACTGGGAGAGACAAAATGTTAGGAATTGATTTTTTTATACATATTTTAAAAACATATCAAAAGACATTTAAAAAGGATGGATTCATTTTGAAAAAAAAAAAAAAAATACAAAACAATAAATATATGACCTGACTTTGGTTCTTTGATTTCATGGGTCTGAATATTCTAGTTGCCACCTAGGTGCTATTATTGATGCCTTGCGATCCTCTATGCCAAGCGTTTTCCTGCTCACAAAGCTGTCGCTGCACAAGCCCTGCATGTGTCGGCTCTGAGACATGTATTTAGGATTAACACGTCCACAATGACACTGTACTGCAGGAAGGCGTCTTTGGCGATTTGTACTGAGCGCTTCCGGCCAGACTCTCTTACCGGCAAATTGAATGAAAGAGAAATGTAACCTTTTTGAGTAAGGCTAGGGTCACAACACCACCATATTTGCTATCATCCAAGAAAATCGGACCTATTATGCTAATCACAGTCTGGTTATTATTTGATCAGTGTGATCCGATTTTCTCAGGTGTGGAGAAGATGGAAAAAAAATTCTCGAACTTCTCGATTGTGTCAATTTGTTAAAATCGTGCTGCAGTCAGATGTCATTGAAGTGTGGTCTGATTTTGACAGACTCAGACTTGCATGGCTGAGCGTGATCCGATTTACGGATAAAAATACTGCGATTATAAACAATTGGACATGTGCACAGCCCCATAGAATAACATTGGTCTGAGTGTGATCCCATGTTTTGCTGGATCAGACATGGAAAGAAAATAATTGTGTACACGATCCGTAAGAGCAAGAAACCAAATGTGGACAAAGATTAGTTGATTTTTATGATGCCAAGATCTTCACAATGGAAATTCATACAATACAAAAGAAAGGGTAAAGTTGCTCCTCTCCAGACTTCTCGAGTATCTGACGGTAAAGTCTGCCCAGAGTGTAACTATCTATTTATGACCTTTATATGTCAGCTTTCATACTAAGGTTTAGTTTTAGGTGTTGAACTATTTATGCATAAACATAAGTATTTGTCTCTATTATCAAGTTGTTTTGCAGGCTTTTTTAACCTCTTTATAATAAATATAGCCTCCATCACACCTTCCAAGGAGGTTGTCAGCCAGTTTTCCCAGATGCCAAAAGTTTGTCTCTATAGCAACTATATAGCATATAGTTAGTGCCCAAACACTTATTTTCCACCATAATTTGCAGAAAAAATCTTGCCAAATCAGACAAGGTTATTTTCTAGATTTGTTTTCTCATTTTGACTCTAATAGTTGTGGTCTACCTAT